>JAKTWO010000004.1:0-296859 GCA_030582055.1 Wickerhamiella lipophila | reverse complement strand
TGATCCAATATTATATGAACATATATTTTGATTTTTTGGACATCCTGAAGTATATATTTTAATTATACCTACATTTGTGGTCTAGAGATCGGAGAGGGGGGGGGTGGTCTTGGGGAACTCTCGGTCTTGGTCTAACGGGTCCTAAGCACATCGAGTATGCTCCAGCTCCCTAATGAAATAATTTATATCATATTGGATTATATTACACTCAAAGACTGGAAACATGTCTCATTGACCCATTCAAGACTATATCAGGTAGCGAAATCACACCTCTACTCATCACTGGAGTGCCCATGGAGCAGCCTGCCGGACCTTTTGCAGCAGGACTTTACCCATTACATGCGCAAACTATGTGCAATAGAAAGTGGAGAGTGGAAATACAGCCTTTACCTTAGGGATTTTGTGGAGCTGTGCCCCAACTTCACCCAATTGTCTGTGGAAACTTTATCGTCGAGCTCAGGATGGTTAAAGTACATTGGGCCGCCGCATTTACAAATAACTTCCTTGACCCTCAAATCTACTGCATTAAGGGGCATGAACTTGTTTGATTTTGATCATGTCGAGGGGATGCCCCATCTCAGACGCATCCAGCTCCACAATGTCCAACTCATCACACCAGAGTCACCACACCCAGCAATCGAGGTAATTGAGCTTGTGAATTGTACTTGGGACTTTCCCGACGATATTGCAAACATTGGTAATATAAAGCGGTTCTCTATACTCTTGACTCACCCCCTGCATCCTTTCTCGTTTAGCGAACGGCTTCAGCATGCTGCTACCTACCCACCACCTGGGCTTGAAGAGCTCTCCATCCACCTACTTATTGGTCACCGAGTATCTTGGAAGCCGCTGACTCGCGGATCAAAATCAATTGAACGATTGAGCCTCAAGGGCTTTGAAAAAAATACATATCGCAACCTACCTAATCTCGTAGAACTTACACAGGACTAATTTATAATGCATTCGCCAAATCCGTACAATACTTTTTCCACCTTGTGTTTGATCAGAGGCCAGTCTTCACGACTCTTCATAAACTCCAGCAGCTCATCCGATGGCATCAAGCCTCTGAACCGGTTCAGATCACTGATAGCGTTTCCGATCTGTTTACTGTCCTCGGGTGATATTAAATAGAGCTGTGATACCTCTTTCAGCGCCTCATAATAGGGGTACAGCTGCCTTTGTTTGAGCGTCAAGATATAAGCATGGTAATAGTTCACATCAGATATTAGTGTGATAGCGCCATTGATGCTCACTGTGTTTCTCTTGATATGCTTGCAAAGCGATCCCCATAATCTCATTCCTACCTCGTTTTCAAACACCTCCAAAACCGACTTGTCCAATGATCTGCTCAATTGGCCAATATGGGTGCGTATCAGGGAAACCGAGTCTTTTGCAGCGGTAGTGGGTCCTAGTTCAGCCGGTGTACCAGGAAACGGATCAAAATCTGATGCCAGCTGCTCGGTCATGAAGATAAAGTCAATCTGGTCCATTAGCACGTCCACACCGCTATTGAGGCCCTCGGCTACTTTGTTGTCCAGAAGCTGCTCATATTTACGTTTGCAGTTGGTGACTGGTGAGGCAAAATCGTTGGGGTCTACAATGTGTGGAATAACAAGCTCTTGCTGAAAAAACACGTGCAATGTCTGCAGTATCAGATCGCTCACATTGATGAGCTCCGCAAATAGAGCCAACGGTTCAACCGCTTGTGTCTCTGATTCGCCAGTTGAGATCAGCCTTCTATGCTTTTTCGGGTTATACTGATTCAGAATCTCAATTGCCTTGTCAAACCCCGTTTGGGTGTGCTCGATACCCGCGACGCGCACCAGATCGACGAAAAGCGTTTTCATCTCTTGCTCCGCAGCAGTATTGACTGCGCCCTTGAGTACACTGAACTTTCTCAGCTGCTTAAATGAGTTCTTGACGGTCTCTATGAGCGCGAGGACCAGCTCCAGGTCCACCAATCCTTGAATGCCCTTGACTTTTGCCAGCAAAACAGCGACTTGTGCGTCAGCCTCAGTCGTGGGGGACTCGAGAGATGCAGTAGTGTCAGTGCTCAAATCTGCATTCTGGTCAGGAGGAGTATCAGCTGCCCAGAGAGCACGTGTGAACGTAGAGAGGAAATTAGACTTATCCCCAGTGCGTGTGACGTTACTCCAGAGAAACTGTTCTGTTTCTTGCTCATTTTGCTCTATCTGAGTATTGTGTTCACTTACTTTGGCGTCGGCAATCTCCCTAAATTGGGCAGCTTGGTGGCGAATGCACTGCTCTACCCAGGGTGCCAAAGGCGCCCCCAGGAACTCCAGTGAAGATTCGGGACATAATTTGAGCAGCTCCTGAAAGTATGTCTGTAAGCACACGAATATAGAAGATACAAAGTCCAGATTAGCCTCGCACAGATAGCTAGTCAGTTTGTACAGGACTTCGTTATTGATTCGTGATACCAATTGCTCCCATGTACTCTTGAAAGCCTTTTCGGGGAAAACAGTCTTGATTTCTGCAGTCTCTGTCTGTACTTGTTTAGTGAGCTGCCTTAGAAAAATCTCAAACTTGTCAGAGTGAAAACTAGTGCCGTGAAAATAGGCATAGGGATCCAAACTCCCCATATTGATAGATCCCAAGTAGACTCCCAGCATATGATCAATCCACAAGCGCGTAAACTGCTCCAATTCCCCTAATACATCGAGGGCCTCTACCGATACCTGGGGCGACTGGATACTCCGCACTTGGGACAGTGCAGTAGATGTGAGCTGCCTCACGAGTGCACTTTCAAGCGCTGCGGCCTGTTTTGATGTATGCGTTGCGATATTGTTCAACGCATTGTAGTGCGTGATAAAGTACAGGATGTGGGCCTGCTGGAGTGTGGGCAGCGTCTCCATGAAATCTGGGTCGTTGAGGTATTCTTGGTTTGATTCTAGTAGTCCCAAGTACTCATGAAACGGATTTTTACCTGGAAGCTTGAGCTCCTTGACGGTAAATGCCCAATAAATAGACTTTGACAATTCCTGCCGGAACTTCTTGCATGACCCGGCAAAACAAACAATTTCGTTAGGTGTGAGGTAGCGAGCCACTATCTGAAGAACTGCTAGGGGCAGCCTTGACGCCCGCGTCGGGGATAATACTTGCATACACACAGAGGCTGACTGATTACACACGAGACAACCTCAACCTCCAGTTTACTAGTTTTCACTTTCATGGCAAATAAGTACCTGGTGTTGTATAACGCCCTCTCAACCTTTGGCTGGCTATCCGTTCTTTCGCGGGCACTAATTCTCTATCCTCTTGTGGGGCCCAATTTTGTCTCCGATGGGATGGCCCACTTTACTGGTGTCGTTCAGGCCTTTGCCCTTTTGGAGGTTGTTCACGCATTGACTGGACTCGTGCGCGCTCCTCTGGTGACCACTGCTATGCAAGTCGCCTCTCGTCTCGCAGTTATCTTTGGTGTTGTCTGGTTGTTCCCGGAATCAGCTCACTGCACTGCTTTCACCACAATGGTCGTTGCGTGGGGTCTCACCGAGTCTATCCGCTACCCCTTTTACTGGGCTGCTTTGAAGGGTGAGGTTCCCTACTTTCTCAAGTGGGCCCGCTACACTCTTTTCATTGTTTTGTACCCCCTCGGTGCATCCTCTGAGGCCATTCTCATCTTTAGAGCTCTTCCTGCAGCAAAACTATGGCACCCTTACTACAATCTGTTTCTCAAACTACTTTTGCTCATTTACCCCCCTAGTTTCTATGTTTTGTACACGCATATGTGGAAACAGCGCTCCAAGGTGCTTGGCAAGCAGAAATCCACGTGATGTGGTTGTTTGGTATGCTGGCTAGAAAATATTAGAATTAAACTTGTATTTGACCATAAACTTTCAAATATGACCTTCCAGCCATATATTTTTCTAAAAATATAAGTCAAGAAGCTTTCCAGGTGAGGATATAGACCCTGGAAAAAAAGAATCTCTCGAGGGAGAGTTGAACTCCCGACCTCAGGATATTTGTAACATTACAGTCCCGCGCTCTAAACCAACTGAGCTATCGAGAGGCACTTGCTGAGGGGTCTTACCAACAATATATACTCCGAGTTTAGGTCATGTGACCGGCGAAAACAGATCTCAAAATAGAGGGTCTACAGTCAATTTAGCTTTCTCCAAAGCCTTGTATATATTTAAGATTTTGTTTTTTCTGTTTCAAGAAGCTACAGCCTGTTTTTTTACGCGCTTTCTCATGACACCAGACACTGAATAATCACAGTCTACTTTGTAGGCTTTAGGCGCATGATTCTCATCCACTTTTGGACTTTTGTATAGCCATATATAATTAAATTATCTCAACCTAAATATGCGTTGCTAATATCAATAGTATTTATGGCTTGTCGGCTCGCGCAGCCAAAACCTCTGATGCGGTTGTTGGGCCTCAATAGTAATCCTGACCACAAATAAACGCGTATATGAGCTCTCTGTCTCTGGAAAGAAAACAGGACGAGAAGGATGAGATCGAACTACTCGAGTCATCTTTCAGCAACCTCACAGACCATTTTTATTTAATAGACAAGATTGGAGAAGGCACTTTTTCCTGCGTATACCGCGCGGTAGACCTCGACGTCGCAGACAAATCACAAGGGAACACCAATCTCGTGGCAGTCAAGCGGTTGCATGTGACCTCCAGTGCCAACCGAATTGCCAATGAGCTGGAAATACTCGCCACACTCCGCAACTGTCAGTATGTGAGCCAGCTGGTGACGGCGCTGCGTGATGAGGATCAAGTGCTGGTAGTGATGGAGTACAAGGAGCACACAGATTTCCGCTCGTTTTATAAATCGTGCAGCAAACGGATGATGCGAACGTACATGCGCCAGCTGCTCCAGGGCCTCGAGTTTGTGCACCGGCACAATATCATCCACCGAGATATCAAGCCCACCAACTTTTTATTCGACTTGTCTGCTGGCACCGGCATGCTTGCGGACTTCGGGCTGGCTGAGTTTAACAATACGCCTGGGGCATGCGTTTGCCTTCAGGGGGGGTGGTTTGACCGATATCCAAAACTCGAGACCCAGGGTGGGATGCGAATCAGCGATAACAGGCCAAGTAAACGTGCCAATCGTGCTGGGACACGCGGATTCAGAGCACCAGAGGTTCTGTTCAAGTGCAATGCTCAGACTACCAAAATTGATCTATGGGCTGTTGGAGTTATCCTACTGATGTTTTTAGCCCGCAGGTTTCCTTACTTTAATTCTACTGATGATAGCGAGGCACTGGTCGAGATTACCCTCTTGGTGGGAAGAGAGGCAATGCAACGGTGTGGATTATTGCACGGGGTCGGGTTTGAAGTCAATGTTCCGGGCGTAAGCGACCGCGAAATAGACCTCAAAGAGATCCTGAGCTCGAAAATGATGGGCCAAGATATGGAGGATGCCCGCGATTTATTAATGCGTCTACTTGACACTGATGTACGTACCCGACTGTCCGCCGAGAGGGCTCTCTGTCATCAGTTTTTTACTAGAGAGGAGGATGAATGTGACAGGGTCGAGCGGCTTTCTGGAGGCGAATCGGCTGAACTCACAGAGTGATCACGGACCAGCCCTTTCTCGTGAGACCCCCTCTCGTGAGACCCCCTCTCGCGAGATCCCCAAACCATCGAGGCCGATTGACCCCCGCGTCAAAGCACATCGCCAAGCCCGGAAAATCGAAGGGATATTGTACGATATCGAGCTCGACCTACGGTCCAGGAACCTCAGCCAAGAGGAAATTACCACTAGAATCGCAGCAGAACGCGCACATCTTGAGAGTGGAAGGTTTAATGTTGGAGAACCCGCATCTGGGGAACCCCTCGATTATTAGCATCAGATATAGCACACAACTTTCTAGAATTAGCATAAAACTTCCAGACTAGACATTTCTATATAATTTCAAGGGATACCCTCTCCCTTGATCTCTTGGAGCTCATCCAGCGCCTCAGAGGCTTCCGGCATTGGCATTGCAGGCCCATCACCCCCAAGATCGATCGCTTGTTGCTCATCCTTGATACTATTTGCAGTATGATACACATTGTCTTTAATTTCGAGTGCAATGGGTGGCTCCGTAGTAGGTGCGTGGACTGCTTTGTAGGCTTCTCTTGCCTGATAGTCTTCTGACATAACAGCACAAAGAAAGCCGCCCCCATGAGTTGCGCTGAGGAAATAGCGCAGGGAACCTTCAGCAAGAAGTGTGCTTATGGCTCACCATTTGATAGCACAAGCCCCTGGTCGCTCATATTGGCTCTAATGCCCGCAACGGTTAGCCCCAAAGTATACGTGCGGGCCCTGGACGACACGGCGCTTCAGTCTGGTACTAAAGCCACTCAACCCGCAGAAGAAATTAGCGCATACGTCCAAGACGTGACTGAAAAGCTCGGCTGGAAGAGCTCAGACCAGCTCACTGCGGAGAGTGTGGCCCACATGTTCATGCAGCTGCGACTAAGACAGATTGATGCTGCGTGCGGCTCAATTAAATGGGACTCTAGCTCCAAACACATCAATTCCCCGTGGTATAAGGGCATAGTTCGTCCTCTTACGCTTTTACGCGATACCTATGACTCCTATTTGTCTCTGGCAGACTTTGAGGCCATGACCCCTGAGCAGGCCATGAAGGTCTTTAATGAGCCCCTCAGAGCTGAAAACGCCCCACATATTGCTAATTATATTGCAGCTCCGTATTACGAATACGTGCATCGCCCGGATCTACTAGAAACTTTTGCAGTTTCGTTGCCACTTCGGAGCGCCCTCAAACTATCGTCAACGCAATTGCTTCGCAAACCGTTGATTACAAACTGCTACAAATCTCCTCTTGATCTTGCGACTCTTCAAGAGATCAGTGCGCGTATCGACGATTCACAGCTTAAGGCAGACATATCCGCAGCAACTATCTTGCACCCATCTAGGCTTGAGGATATCCGCGATATTCGTAATAGCAGTGCAGACGCACAATTTAATACCATTTCAGGATTTATCTCTGGGTATCCCACATCTATGTTTCGTGACATTTGGCCAAGCCTTGATACTCTTGTATCTGTATTCCCACTGGTCGATATTGAGCGCTTGCGGCCCCTAGTGCTACAAGAAGCGATGAAAAGGGGTGAGTTTGGGACTATTGTGGAGCAGCGTAGTAGATGGCCCGCCATTCTTGTCCAGAATCTTGCTACTGAATTCATTGAGCGAGCAAGAGCCAAACTTGTTTCTGCTGAGATCGGGGCTAATGATATCCCCATAATCTTGCAGGCATGCGAGATTGCTAATGAAATCAGCGCTAAAGAGCAGTTCATTGCCGCACAAACTATCTGTACTCGCTATAACCTGGCCCCCGACTTTGTGCTTGCGTCTACCCCGATCGCACTCCTCAAACAAATTCTCGAGGTAAATCCTCGCGCGTACCAACAAAAAGCACTTATTGACCAAATATCCAAGGCTACGGGTACCCCTCTGGATCCGGAATACGCAAAGGGTCAGTTTGTGGAGTTTGCCCTCGTAGATAACAACTTCAATGCTGCCGTCCAGTTTTGTGAGTCTATGGATCCCAAAAACGACTCCACGTGGATTGCTTACCTCCAAACAACAAGATTTGTATCCAGTATCTGGGACAATACCCCTCCCAAAATCTTGGCCAAAAAGTCAGAGCTCATTGTCAAATGCATCGAGATCTGCCCTCCTGGTGATATGGCATCTGTTCTCAAAAGCTATGAATCGCTAACATCCGAAAGCAGCAATCCTCGCGCAAGCTCCTTGTCGCCGGTGAACTCTTCATCATCAGGACCACGCACAAATCCCAAACCCCGAAAGAGGGTTCAAAATCTGCTAGTTAGCGGTATTGGCTGGGCTATTGGCGCACCTACAGAAGATAGCGACTAGCTTTAGTCTATTTCATACGTACGTAAAATCTCTATATTTTATTTGGCTCGGTCGAGTAGGCGCCAAGCATAGCTGTACCCACAAGAGTTGAGGGTGCATCGGAGTTTTCCTGGGTCACTTGTGATGTAGAGTGTTTCAGGAAATCGTGAGCGAGGCACTTGTCTGCAGTCAATCGCTCTGCTGGGTCTACTCTCAGACATTTGTTGACAAAGTCTTGAGCCTCAGCGCTTAGGTTTGGATTGTCAAACGCGTACTCTGCAGTCATGATTGCTGATCTCTCTTCCGCTGCCGTGTCGCGATCAAACGGTGTGAACCCGCAGAGTGCGAAAAAGGCCAGAACCCCCACTGCCCAGATATCTACCGGTTTCGCATGACCTGCCTTAGTAAAGATCTCAGGGGCCATATAGCTAGGCGTGCCACATGTCGTCGTTAACATTTGAAGCTGCTCCTCGTCTACAATTCTACTGAGACCAAAGTCTGCGATACGCAGGACGTCGTCGGACACTGTTTTCTGCTTGAACAGCACGTTTTCTGCTTTCAGGTCCCGGTGCACAATCCCGTTCTCGTGAAGATACTCCAGCCCCACAAGCACTGACTTGACAATGCGTGCGGCCTCAGCCTCTGGTAAAGCGCCCCTCTCGTAGACGCGATCAAACAGCTCGCCTCCCCGGCATAGTTCTGTCACAAGGTAGAGCTTGTCGTCCGTCTCAAAATAGTCCACGAGGGTCAAGACGTTGCTATTTCCGGCGCTGAGGCGTCGAAGTACTATAATCTCGTTTTTGACCAAGTGCTCACGGCCACGCATGAGCTTTTTATCGATAATCTTCGCCGCGTACTGCATCCCAGACTCGACATGTTCGCATCCTTGGACTATGCTGTACGTACCCTTACCAAGTTCTTCACCAAGTTTGTACAGGCATTTCTTAGCCTCTGGGCGTTCCATAAGTGGGGTGTGCTGATTCTTCCAATGGGGTAAAAATGACACACCCACACAAAGGCTGTCTTAGATAAATAGCTCAAAAATAGGGGCCATCCCGGAGTCGAACCGGGGTCACCGCCAAATGCGGAAAGTTGCCTCCACGGATTTTCACCCGAAGGCGGCATAATACCGTTATACGAATGGCCCTCAACACAAATTCTAGACGCCTGGGATTATTTACTCCAAATCTGAGTTATAAAAATTTGCTTATATAAGTCTAGCTACAGTGAAGCAAACTGGAAAAAAAAAAAAGGTGCGTGCCCGACTACTGGAAACTAGCGCTCTCAGGAGCGCATGAGTCCTTACAACTACTCAATAGATTATATGAAGAAAAAGTGGGGGAGTAAATCTGATGGTGAAAAAGCAATTGTCGCCGCTGGGTGGCTGTACTTTCACGTACTATCCATTGCTGATAAGTGTGGACGGAATAGGTAGCACTTACATATACCATATACAGCACCTCTCTGTGTATATCCCAAAAGCACCTATCAAAAACCACATCCCGGATCACACACAGCCTGGTATGTAGCTTTATATTTCTGATGTTGAGTCCCGGCTGAAGCTCATTGCGGTCGCCATGTGCCACTGCCTGAATGAGGATTCAGTGCCGAGAACTCTTTACCCGTTTGACTTGTGTTCTGCAATTGTAATACATCTTACTCACAAGTGAGGCTAAAATAGCTGGGCGCTTGTCATGGTTCACTACTCTTAGTACTGTATACTCGCCTGTCATCTATAAGGGCCTCCAATAAACTGCTTATGATCATTACTTTTATTTCTCGTGGTTATACTAGCCATTGGCTCTTTTGAGCTGGATATGAATGCACGGCATACACCATCCAGCAAACTGAGAGATACCCTAGTAACCCAAAATGTACAAAGCAATTAGTAGCGATAAGACTCGGGAATATGAAAAAAAAAATTCCGCAAAAGACAGCACAAAACTCCTCAATAAAGCGTTACATGATACCTACACTAACAAAACTAGAGGACCTCCAGAATTTTCTCGTAAATTGTGAAAACAATACCTCCGCTAAGGATCAGTCGTCCAAGCCTGGCGCTTGAGCCTTTCCAGAGACTTAGTACACCCTCGTTGCGGATGGTCTTTGCGAGGCAGTCAAAAGAGCCAGTATAAGATTTCTTGGCGTCAACACTCTGCATTCGGGTCTTGAGAGTGTCAACTGGCATTGTAGCATACACAGTTATAGTTCCCACGACTGCTCCTAGTAAAAATGTCTCGGCACCAGACAATGGGGCTGTAGGATCTGGGCGACGCTCTTGGACAAGGGTCTTTAGAGCGTTATAGCTACCCAAGCGCACAAACTGATTGGCAGCTTGGCGAGCAGTGACAGGTCCAAGTCCTCGATACACAGCACCAATACCATTGTCCTTGATCATCTGTGCAACACCTCGTGCGAATCCTTTATTATATCGAGGGTTTTGACTTTGTCTATCATCAATGAATGCTGTTTTAATACTCTCAGAGGGAGTAAGAGCGAAAACGCTCTCGAGGACTCCCGCACCTAGTCCTGCCAAGGCACCTCTCGTCTTGGAGAGGTTTCCGTCCTTATCGCGGAGCAGATCTTTGAGAGCATCGAATGCGAGAAACCTGACACCTGCTTTCATAGTATTGCCCAAAACTGCAGGTATACAGCCTGTGTAGAGGGCACCAATGCCATCGGTTTTAGCGACAGTGTAGATAAGAGTCAGTGGATTGCGGGATTGGTTCGCAGACTTTGCAACAAGCTGCAATCGAGTCTTGGCAAACTCGAATGGATATGTGACTGCTCCTTCAATTGCACCGGCAGTTGCACCTGCAACTAAAGACTTCCACTGATCAACCATATATGACTCACGGAAGCCAAGAAGGTAGGCTATATATTAAGCGATGCAACCAAGAGTGGAACTCGCTAAAAAGATTCATAGTGTTTTAAACTCGACACAGTCTTTTCTATATATAATTAAATCAAGTCTGGAATCGAGGAAGCTCGAATTCATCGGTGGACAGGTTACGCGGTGAGTGTTTACCACGAACGACACTAAACACCTGTGCACGACGACGTTTGCCTGCCATAAAATAAAGAACTGCACCAAGAAGGGATATCATCATCATTGCTCCGTAAAAGCGGTGAGAACTGCCATCAAGTTTATCTACCCAGTCGCCAAGGAGTGGCCGAGTGACGTCGCCTGAAAACTGCCAAACAGTGGTCCCAGAATTGGTTTGTATTCCAACGGGCTTCTTTGAATTTTTGTTACTGACATCTTCGGCAGCATACATTACGGCTCTTCCGAGAGTCCACTTGCTAACTGGATACGAGATATCAGGAACCTTTCCATTGGGAAAGAGACCTTCCAGCAAGTCCCGGTAATAAGCGGACTTAAAGCACATTCGATCAAGGTCACCGATTGGAAACAAGGACTTATCAAGATCTTGCCAAGTAGAAGAGCAAACGGTCTCTGCTTTAGCCACACTGGGGATCAGCTTGTGAAGGCCGGGGAGCTCACCAGATGCATACCAGCTGAATACGTTAGGGAGGTTCTGCATTTCACTTGAGATTTCCGGATTCAACACACTCTTAATTTCACTAGTACACTCCTTGAAGTTACCAGTACCTTTGCCTTCGTGTTGCTTGCTTCCCGGGAATAGGCAGGCCGCTTTGCCACTGGCAATGTACTTGTCCCAGGCCTCACCGAACCCCAAAGAGTCATCAGTGTGCACGTTCAAGTCGTACATTTCTACAGTTTTATCTCCCAGAGGCAGAGAGACTTTGTACATGTTGCTCTTGGCCCCGTTGGGGTCTGCGTAAACAGTGGTACAGCCACTATTTCCGAGCAGAATAGTACCACTCGTAGGTTTGAGACCTTGGGAAGGAATTGATTCACGATAACTCGCGGCTATCCAGGACAAGATGCCCTCGAGATCCTCATGAATAGCCTTCACCTGCTTGCCGCAGTCGCCGATCAAAAAGGTCGACTCTCGCTTGAAGAAGTCGCAAGCAGTGCTCATCAGCTTATGCTTATCAAACATGTTTACTGAACGTACACTGCCGGTGCCATAGAAAAACAGCGGGGTACGGGAACGCTGGACATCAGGGACGTGCTTATTGCCCCAATCCACAATCATCTTCAAGAGTTGCTCATAGAGGCCCTCTTCCTCGGGTGTTCCATGCGATACATCATTGCTTTCGCCGCCTTTATCACCCCAAACACTCTTGAGGACCGGTTCCAGGCCAATAAATGTGCTTGAGGACACCAGATCCAGCACTGGAAGACCCTTTGCGGGCATCGAATTGTTGTAACGATAGATATCTGCTGAAGATCCTTTAATGTGAGCATCGGCAACAATAATATAGTTCCATGCCACTTTATCTTCTACAGCCCATACTGGTGATGACATGGAGACTCTTGTGTGAAGGGATCTCGAGCTTAATTGCTAGATAAAGTGTATCGGTTACGCAAGCTAAAAATAGTGACAACTGAGGGATTCGAACCCTCGCCTCTTACGAGACTCGAATACTCCTGCCTTAGACAGGTAAGCTTGCGCTTGAGTCGAGCGCCTTAGACCGCTCGGCCAAATTGCCAAATCGTTTGTTGCCAGGTCGGAAGGAACTATTTACTCTGTAAAGATAGAGCTAAAACGCGATTTTTAAACTTCGCGAATAACGTGGTTTCAGTGGAAATAAACAAGGATTTGCGAGTGTTTTGTGGCTCCTGGAAATTTGCACCGTCAAAGAACATGGTAACACAACAGCGACATCATCGTGCTTTTTAGCAGATATGAGACAGTGCGAATACAAATAAACAGGTACGGACAGGTTTAAACAGTTTAATATAATAAATTCAAGGGAATCAAGCGTCAGAAGGTCTAAACAAACGAGTGATAAAGGCATCTGTAAAGCCAAGAAATTCCTAACAATACTTGGGAATTTTCTCATAGGGGCATATAGTGTGAAGATATAGATACCCCGGATTATGAGAGCAAAAGAGGATAGAAAAACGGGTACAAAAGCTCATTCACACAACCTTTAGAGCTGCTGTGGATTCCGATAGCTTCCAGCTTAATCGAACCGGTACTCGCTCGGACACAAGTATCTGGAGCATATCCTATCTCCAGATACAATATATAGTCACAATTATCCAGCCTATCAATTGGGATGTTCCAATTTTACTGCGCAGCTATGTGGCGATTTTGGAGCCATTGTTTAAGATCAACCAGATAAATGAACATCTGCTAATTATATCACTGCATACACTTAATTAGCAGTTTGGCGGCCGCATTTCTTTTTTTCACCCCTTGGAACCCGTAGAACTATTTATTCGAATACACATCATTCATGCTTGCTTGGGCGAGGGGCACAATACGTGATTCGGCGATGACCACGTTTTGGTTTCTGGTGAGCACAAAACCAACCAATTCAGCCACGTCCTCCGGATTAAGTGGCTCGAGACGGTTGTATTGGTCCCGTGCCAGGTTATCCTGACCCTTGTGCCGAGTATACGCAAAGTTAGTTTGCACCATGCCCGGATCTATCTCGATGACACGAATCTTAGTATTGATGAGCTCTTTTCGTAACGAATGAGTGAATGCTAAAACAGCGGCCTTGCTGCTAGAATAAAGGCTGTTACCAGCGGTAGTCTCATTCGAGGCAATTGAGCCAATCATAACAATATCTCCCCGGCCTTTCTCAATAAAATGGGGAACTAAGGTATTGGTTAGATCTATCAACCCAAGAACATTAGTTGCATACACATTCCCGACATCTTCAAGATCGAGCGATCCTATTCTATCTTTACCAAGCGCTAGTCCAGCACAGTTCACGAGAACATTAATGTCTTTGAACTCCTCAGGAAGACTGTCGATAAGATCTCTTGAGCTGCACTTTGAGACATCCCACTTGGCGATGTGAAGTTGTGCTTTGATAGGCGGGGCCTCGATAGAGCGGGAAACGAGAATGAGCTTAATATTTCCATTGGTCAATTCGGCCAGTTCCGCAGCAATTGCCTCTCCAATGCCTGAACTAGCGCCGGTGATGAGGACCGTCTTTCCGTTCATTGCTCTGACGAAGCGAGCCGGGGCGATCTGATAAGAGGGAATGGCCCGACACGTGAAATGTAGGGATTTGATCGACAGTGGGTGACTACACAATAACTAGAAAAAGCCGCTGATACGGGCGATATCGAGCTCGTCCTAATAAGTGAGCCTACCAGTAACCTGTTTTTGAAAGAAATAATTAAATATATAAACATATGGGTCATTGAGGATCCATACTTTAAAATGATTGAGCAATCCGTGAATTACTCTGGAGCAGTAAAAGAATTTAGCCTGAAAGCTAATCAATTGAGCTTGGAACTGGCCCTCTGAAGAAAAGTGGATACCGGATCATTCTGGGCCTCAACCAAGCTTGCACCGCTAAGTTCCAAACCTCATATAAGCCATTATGCCCTCACTTCGTCAATTCCTCTGGCCTCCTGTAAATGTTAATGCGCGTTTGCTTAAAGTAGCGACGATTTTGCTCATCTACGAGTAGCAGTGAAAGGAAAGTCTGGGATGAGAATTTTTTATTGACTTCATTCATAGTAGGCATCAAGTCGAAACCACCAAGGAACATACGAATAGGGATAGTCTCTCCCTTGACTGGGGCGCCATCCATAACCTCGAATTTCACGACAGTGCGAGAATCAGAGCGGTGATTGGGAGGAATACCCGAGATTTCTTTTTGGATTAGGCTCAGCTCCATGTGCTTTATACGAAGCCGGACGAGCAAGAATACAATGCGACCGATAATGACATCCTGCAGGTGGTAGCGGGACTTTGAGTACTCAAACTCAATGTGAAGACAATCTTCGATTCCTACATCGACTTTTACAACGTTCGTACTCACCTGATCTTCGGTATCGTACTTGTAGACCCACAGGTCGCGCTCTCGTACTACATCGTTCATTTTGCGTACAACAGTCACTCGAATGAAATACCTGAGACGCACGTGAATCCCGTTGTAGCTCTCGTACTGCTTCTCTACACTGCGGAATTCAAACGGGAAGGTTTCTGACTGGCGAATCTCACCAGCGGAGGCGAGCTCACGCCCCCAGGAAATGAACTCATCAACACTGGTTTTGTCATGGTTTGTCTCAATGCTTCCAATGAACTGGACTTTAATTCCCAGGTGCTCGATCTTGTGGTGATCAGTGGCCCGCACCGTAACAGTGCCAGATACTGTCTCGTCTGCAGTAAACAGTGGGGAGTCTTGGTAAACCTCAGGGGTGGAGCTTTTGAGAGCTGACTTGACGTGGACAATCTCTTTCTCTTCTTCGTTGTCAAATTTGATTTCAATTTCTGGAGATGCTTTGAATAAGAAGCTCATGCTGACAGTGGGTGCGCGCTGATGTGTGTAGGGGTAGTTGAGTGCCGATAGGCTGAATAATTGGACATATTTGGTGATATATAGCCGTTTGGTGATGTCTATTAAAGGTTGTAACTTGGAACAGAGGGGAAGAGGTTAGTGAACATACTAGAACAAGCCAATCGATATTCAGTGAGCTGATCAGGTAAATTGGTTAATTTAGCTCACTCATAGCGTGTGTGGCCTGGAGGAACCATAGAGGCGTCGTAAGGGACCACACTGGCAACCCGCACGGGTCACCCGCACTGGCAACCAAAGACAAGTCACTAATTGTACTCGAGCTGCATAAGTATTGCAATTATTTAAATCCAAAGTACAACTCACGCATCGGGAATGATCACCAATGCGGGTCCTACAGTAGAGCTCGACTTAAGTTACCTCGAAAACTATATAGCTTAGATCTATGGTCTGATACGGCGGGGATCACGTGGAAACAGTGAAGCGCGGCGGATATTGCCAAGACCAAGGTAGAACATCACAACACGCTCGAGACCAATACCTCCTCCAGCATGAGGGGGCGCACCATATTTAAGAGCATCGACGTAATCTTTGATTCCGTCGCCTTCAGGGTTGACTTCGTGCTCGACCATACGCTCCTTGAGGAGTTCAGGGTCGTGGATACGCTGGGCACCAGACATGATCTCCTCGCCACGCATGAAAAAGTCATAAGAGTTGGAGTAGTTGGGGTCCTCAGCATCAGGCATAGTGTAAAAGGGGCGGATTGCAAGAGGGAACTTGTCCAAGATGTAAAAGTCCGTGTTGTACTTTTTGTAGACAAGGTTACCGAGAGCCTTCTCCTGAGCAGTGGTCAAATCCTCAAACTCGCCAATATCGGGGTAACCGTTCTCCCGCAAAAGAGCAATACCCTCCTTATAGTGAAGACGAACCATCTTACCATCGGCAGGGAGCTGGAACTCATCAACGGGGTACTGAGAGCGTACGGTAGCGATATCCTTGGCGTAACGCTTTTTGAGCTCAGAGAAAATAAAGACAAAAAGTTCAGCCAAAAAGTCAACGACCTCATGGTAGTGCTCCTCAAAGGACATTTCCAAATCAGCACCAACAAACTCGGTCATGTGGCGGTGAGTGTTGGAGTTTTCAGCACGGAAAACCGGTGCAATTTCGTAGACGCGCTCAAAGTCGGCTGCGATTAGCATCTGTTTGTAAAGCTGAGGGCTCTGGGCCAAGTATGCATCACCCTTGAAATAAGTGACTTTGAAGACGTTTGAGCCACCCTCACTAGCGGATCCAATAAGCTTGGGAGTGTGGATCTCTGTAAAATTGCGATTATCGAGAAACTCACGGAAAAGGTGAGCAATACCACTCTGGATACGGAAGATGGCCTGGTTAGTGGGAGTTCTCAAGTCAATAGGGCGGGCGTCCAAACGAGTATCAAGATTGACCACTGGAAGACCGAGAGCTTCAGCCTGTTCTTCAGAACGGAGCGCATCTTCAATAAGAATCGGTAGCTGGGCAGGGGTCTCGACAATGGAATGCATCTCGGTGATATGGATCTCGACATCCTGAACGGTGGCAGAGGTGACCGGCTCAGGTGTAGCGGCGACCTTACCCTTAACGAGAACGATACTCTCGAGGCTGAGGGAGCCCGCCCACTTTACCATCTGCTTGGAAATCTGGTCCTGGTCGACAACAATAAGGCCCTGAACGAGGTTGGACTGCTGGCGAAGGCTCAAAAAGCACATTTTATTGCCTTGCAAACGGGAGGTATGAATACGGGCACGGATGAGAACCTCTTTACCGGCATCAGCAGCACTCAAATCCTCAATCTTGGTACGCTTGGCGCCAGTGCGATCAGAATCTTTGCTTTGGATCAGAGGAAGACGACCATAACGCCCCTCGGAGTAATCAACTGCATTAGCAGCACGGGCCTCTTGCTCGGCTTCTTGTTTTTGAGCCTTTTCAAGACGCTTGGCTTCCTTTTCCTTCTCTTTTTGGAGCTTCTTTAGGGCATTTTTAGAAAGAGGCTTACCATCTTCACCCAGAATAACATTCTCAGGCTGCTTCTCCTCGATCTTAAGGTCAGTGGTTTTTTCAGTCAAATCGGACATTGGAAAAGTAAAGAGCTTAGGCGACTTCTTTTCAACGATGACAAAACTGAAGCAGCAGTCACCAAAGCAGCAGTCACCTGAGTGGGCTATAAAAATTCATTGAGCTGCTTTAGCTTGTTAAAATAAATACATAACTCTACACTATTTGGTATGACTGGGTGATGCGTTGAACCTCCAGGATATACTTGCCCACCTTGTACCGCTCTGATCTCTCGAAGCTTTTGATGTAGGTCCACCCAATGTAAATACTGCATTGTCGGCATTTAATGTGATCCACTATGAATGTTCCTGTGAGCATACTTGAGCGATGGCGATCGTACTGAGTCGCATTGGATACAATGTCAAAAAGCTTGGCCGGCCCGTACTTACCCTGAAACTCGCTAGAAATTAGGTCGTTATCTGTGGCAAAGTGAGCACCGCAATCGCGACAACACCATATACTCTTATCGTCACAATTGGTTAAAAACACTAGACTGGGGACCCCCATTCTATTACTGGTCGGGCACTAGGTGGGCCTATTTATCAGCTGGCACCTGACCGCTAGTCATCTAGAGAATACATATCATACACTTTCTAGGATAAAACAGTCTTAAAAATTATAGAGGTTCCCTTTTCGCGCATAATAGCTAGGGCAGGTGAATTGAGAGTCGCCTCATACTGAACTTGATTGAGACGGGCTCAGTGGGCCAGGATGGTGGTCTGGTCTGGCTTTAGAGATTCCAAGTATATTGCAAGTTTATTCTTATATGTGATACTTGACTATCGATAAAGTATACATACAACTGCCAAAGCCAGGTGCAGCAGGGTGAGTGGGGTAGGGTGCGGCTTTGTTCGCCTAATCAGCTGTGATAGAAAAGGTTTACCCGCAAAACGCAGATAAACTCCCACCCCACACAAAGTTGCTCAATTGAGACTCACATGAGCAAGAACAAGCATAGGGGAGCAGCAGTGGGGCTGACGTCTTGCTCAGAAATGACATCATGGTGCGTTCTAAGCGGATAGATAGTTCAAACGGCAGCCCTCGATGAAACCAAACGCTGTAAACTGCTCAAACAACAGAATAAACCCTGGTGTCTCCAAACAACTGAATATATTCCTGGTCAAGCTCATATTTCCTGCCTTAAAAAACGCCCAAATAAATACATTAAATAAATTAAATATTCTCGCATAATGTGCGAGGATCAACCACTCTGAGCAATGCTAATATTAGCATCGATACCTCAGAGATGACAGGCGCCATACTCACACTGGATCAACACTCGGAAACTGGTTCATACTCTGGTATCGACATTTGTTTCTATATACTTGAGAAAGACGGACCCGCCTAGCAACGGCGCGTCATGCTTGTGAACCTTTTGCATGCGCGTCTGACGTTGCCCAGTACGTGCATACGCGATTACTGGCCCACAGGAGCAAATCAAACAAAGAGTGGTGGGGAGAGTGGATATGGGGATAATGTGTAGGGATTTGGAGACTAAATGATTGCAAGATGGCACACAGATCTCAGGGGTCCTGGCAGGAGACCCAGTGGGCCTGCGCAACCTGCACCAATGCTAAATACGAGATTGCGCTGAAGATTGGAATCCCCCCTTTTCAGATAGGGACAAATATGAGAAGGAACTGCTCTGTGATCACTCGATTTATGTGAAGTTTTATCGGTTGCTAGGGGCCTTGGAGAAAACTCCCAATGCATGATGGAACGCAGTTAGGCCGCACTTTGTATGGGCTAGTGATAGGACGTGGCTAGATTCTTTTTGCTACTCAGACACCAGGAAATAAACTTATAAACATGCGCGAATTCATATGTGTATTCGCAAACACCATATTATTTAGGATCACATGGCTGCAGACCTGCAACTCAAGCCTAAATTGTATCCATACCCTAACCACGCGGGTCCACACAGGTCCACAGGACATGCAGCGCAAGCGGGCAAGCGAGGTCTTTGAGGGCTGTTGAGGGAAGTCTAGCCAATTTTCTCCCTAACACTTTTCACAAGAATTCTCTCAGTATGATTCATGTACCACTCAGGCAAATAACTAGAAACCGCCCTCCCAGAACTGCGTCACTGGAATGTGTATGTAGGTACATTATGCAACCACTCTGCATACAGACATTTCATTTAAGCTAAGCACCCGCGCTCACCTTCTTTGCCTTACTCTCCCATGTCCTCAAGTGAAAGTAGTAGTGGTGGATCCGTGCAAACGGTTGTCACTGCTTTTGTCATTAATGGCGCTATTGCGCTGGTGTTCTTATTACTATTGATTATTCTGCGCCCTAAAAACAAGGACGTGTATGAGAAGCGCGTTGTCACTATGACCACGCCCAAGGAAAGTCGTCCCAAGCCACTGGCCTCTGGCCCGCTGGCGTGGATCACCGACTTGTTATCGCGCCCAGATACTGAGTTGGTCAGAGACCTTGACCTCGATGGCTTCTTTTTCCTGAGATACCTCCGTTTCATGTTTATTATTTGTGCATTTGGCACTTTTTTCCTGGGCCCTTTGCTCCTCCCCATTAATGGTACCGGTGGTAATGGTCAAACCGGGTTTGATTTGCTCTCTTTTGGTAACGTCGCCGATCGGAACCGCTACTATGCCCATGCTTTGGGTACATGGGTGTTTTTCATTGTTGTGCTTTACTTGGTTTACCGTGAGCTGCTGTTTTATGTCGGCGCTCGCCAGGCTTTGCTCACCCTCCCTAAGTTTAGCTCTCGTCTTTCGTCGCGCACCATCCTCGTTAACGGCGTTTCCAAACGCGATATGACTGAGGAGCACTTCAAGAAGATCTATTCTGGTGTCAAATATGTGTTTATTTCCCGTGGATCAAACCAGCTTCAAAAGGATGTCAAGGAACGCGATGGCCTCGCTAATAAGGTTGAGAGTACAGAAAACAAGATCTTATTCAAGGCCGTAAAGACTCAAGCCAAGGAGCAAAAGAAGGGTACATTAGAGGAAGGCAAGCCTTTGGTTGACTATCTCAAGAAGGGCAAGTGGCCCACCATGCGTCTCAAGAAATGGGGGTTACCCATTGGTGAAAAAGTGGAAACCCTCGCTCATGCCAAGGAGCATATCCCTGAATTGAACGAGAAAATCACCAAAGCCCAGACTGCTCGTGAATCTGCTGAGCCTCTGCTCTCCGCATTTATTACTTTCCATACCCAGCGCGACGCCGAGATGGCATGCCAGACCCTTGGTTCGTATCAGCCCTACCACGTCTCTCCCCGGTTTATCGGAATCCGCCCTGATGAGGTTATCTGGGGCAATCTTAACTTGCCTTGGTGGCGTCGTATCATCCAGAACTTTGGCGCCTCTACTCTTGCATTCTTGGTCTGTATTTTCTGGTGTATTCCTACCGCCTTTGTTGGTTCCATCTCTCAAGTCGATGTTATTATGTCGTTTGAGCCTTTTGCGTGGATCGGAAACCTCCCCGATGTACTTCTCGGTTTGATCTCGTCCTTGCTCCCTACTATTATGCTTGCTTTGCTCATGATGCTTTTGCCCCCCTTTATCCGTTGGATGGGTCGTGTCTCAGGCGCCCCCAGTACCACTCACGTCGAGTACTTTACCCAGCAGGTGTACTTTGTGTTCCAGGTGGTTCAGGTCTTTATTGTTACTACCCTCTCTGCTTCCGTCGTGAGTACTCTTGAGGAGTTGATTAATAGTGATGATATCGCAGGCGAGATCATGGAGGTGCTCTCCACTAAGGTCCCCAGTGCATCTAATTTCTTCCTTGCCTATGTTGTCCTGCAGGCTTTGACTGTTCCCTTTGGTTCTATGCTTCAGATTGTGCCTTTGGCTATGTTCCATGCTCTTGGCTTTTTGTTTGATGTAACTCCTCGCAAGCGCTGGACTCGTCACAATGTAGTGGGCGGTGCCCAATGGGGCACTATTTTCCCTGTATACACCTGTCTGGCAGTCATTGTCTTTTCGTATGCCGGAATTGCCCCTATTATTCTTCCATTTGGATGCTTGTTGTTTGGATTTGTCTACTTTGCCTTTTTGAACAACCTCGCGATGTGCCAGGCACCCACCAATGGTCGCGGTATCTACTATGCCCGTGCTCTTATGCAAACTTTTACTGGTATCTATCTCTCTGAGGTAGTTTTGATCATCCTCTTTGTGTTTAGCAAGGCTTGGGGCCCTGTTGTGATTGAGGCTGTCCTCATCTTTTTTACAATCTACTGCCAAAACCATTTTCAGAAAGCTTTCGATCCCCTCCTGTTCAATCTTCCCGAGGATCTTCTACACAAATCTGTGCCCGGCCGCCCTAACCAGGAGACCAAGGAGTCTATAGATACTGTTGGAACACGTTACCCAATTGACAAGGGGCACTCTCTGGATGTCGCTAGTGAGAACGCTCCTACACTTAGCGGTGGTGGAAGATCTAATGAGAAGAACTCTGACAGTGCGGGCCTTATTGAACGCGGTGAAGCCACCAGTATCGCTGACCCTGGCCGTGGCACTATCATGCAGCGCTTGCTCAAACCCCATATCTACTACTCTGCCGATAACCTCAAGCGTCACTTGTTTGGCGATGTCTCATTCCAGGCTCCCGCGCAAGAGTATGCCCCCGATGCTGAGAGCACCGCATACTACAATCCTGTCTTCACTGCTGGCAACCCTGTTGTTTGGTTCCCTGCGGACAAAAACGGATGGGCCGACAAGCAAATGGATGAACTCCGCCAAGCTGACATCAATGCATACACCACCGGTGCTCGCTACGTGATCAACTCAAAGAACAAGGCTAACTTCCAGACAAGTCGTAACATTGACGACATTCCTATCTTCACTCCTGATGCTGGCTACTAATTTCAAAGGCGCACCAAAGCAAACGTAATCCTTCTTTCTCATTTAATATATATATTTGATAGCCTCATTGATGGCGCTATAGGTAACTTATTTCTTTGACTTTCGTGCAACCCGACTAGTATTTAACTTCTACTGAGATGCGATTTGCAAACAGATGTTGCGGACAGGGGCGATGTTGCTCCCCTACGAGCTATTCATTTTCTCAAAAATTAACGCTACTCGCCAAAAAATGTCCGAACCCAGGATCGAACTGGGCACCTCATGCGTGTGAAGCATGCGTCATAACCAACTAGACCATTCGGACTAAGACGGTCGAGATGGCGGAACAATTTATAAGTCAAAAAGTCTAAAAGATTTCGCACGAAAATCCGTGGAGGCAACTTTCCGCATTTGAAAAAACACGCAATTAACGACTCAGACCGCTCGTAAAGGATGGCATACCGATATGGCACGATTCTACCATTCAATAAGGAGAATCTACGTGTTCTTTCGGTTTCACCATGCTGAGCCGCCCCCGCGGCAACTTGATTCCACAATACGATTTGTGCGTGCTTGGAGCGAAGGCACCAGGGAAAAGAATTTTTCAATCCCCGTGCATACCTCCCCACCCATACCACATGATCCAGGATGACAGTCAGCAGCTGCACCGGGACCCACCACAAGGGGCTCTGTTTCCTAGCGTTTCGCTGACTATGGCTATTTGTAGAAGCGAGCGACCCACCTCAATTCAAAGAGTGAGGGCGCGATAAAAGCAATATTTAGAGCTGTAGTGAAGCAAACTGAAAATAAAAAACAAGATGTAGTGAAGAAATCTGAAGAACAATTTCGTGCCGAGTCCACTCCGCGCCCTCACAACTCCTCCAAAGTGCCGGTTTGTGAGAATAAAACCTTCTAAAGCTCTTTTATGGAGTTATAGAAAGTTACGACGCTTGAGAGATTTCCTTAAATACCTGTAAAAGTAGACATTTTGGCACCAGAGACTAGATGAACACATAACGGACATACAGAATAGGCGGTACTACTGCGAGTGGGTCAGATGCTAATGATACTCGAGATACAGCATCTAGTAGAGCTAGTAGTACGGAAGATTATTCCGATGAGGAGATTGAGTTAGCGGGTTTGTGTGAAGAGAGACGTTATAATAGCCGGTGGCACAAAGGTATGTAAAGTAGCTTTTACTTGCAAGTTAAGACAAGTCAAGAGAATGTCAAACACGATAGCTGATCATATACTATCTTCAGTGTGTCTCTTATTGGTCGCAGAGGGATCGAGGTTGCGCTACCCCATTTTCGTCTCCTGCTCCAGGGTGACCTTACTAGAACGCAAACACAAACAAAGCCAAGAATGACCAGGGACTTGATGCATGGACACACCGTATTGGGCGTACTGACCGCCTAGGCCCTACTACCGGGTCACTGCATTGCCTGTAGCTAACTAATTATAATCAGAATCAGAGTCCTGATTCTCGATCAAACGCTCGTCAGAAGGCGATAACACACCGGTCACTGTCAAGAACTTCTCGATATCACCGGGATTGGTTGAGTTGCCTCCGATGGTATTGAGAGTGATGAGCTGTTTAACAACGCTCCCGTTCTTATATACAAGGATTGTGGGGGTCTGGTCGAGAGGGAACTTGTCATTAATTTGCCGGCAGTCGATTTCCACAAACTTGACGTCTTTGAACTTTGTTGCGGCGCGAGCTAGTAACGCAGACAAGAGACGACTCTGTTCGCTCGAATCGCCCTTTATGTGCACAACAACTGGTACTGTCTTGGAGGCATTTGTGATTTCGTCGGTGTACTCTTGTTTTCTGATGCGAATTAGCTCACCAAACTTTTCTTTGGCTGCCTGAGCCTTAATTTCAGCTATACGTTTCTCTCTGTACATTTGGATGAAATCCTCATCCTCCAAACCATCGGATTCAAGCTCGTCGAGCTCTTGGAGTGTTGCACCTTCGAGCCGGTTAGCGTGGGCCTTCTCGAGGGCCTCTTCCACGGCTTCTTCGAGGGCAGCCGAGGGCGAAGGCGGTTTTTCAGGGATGATTCCATGTTTCCTGAGGAGATCATTCCATTCTGTATCTTCGTTTGGGTCTTGCATGCTTACGATGAGTGTGAAAGTCGGTGAGACGAAGGGCTAGTCAGGGTCAACGACCAAATTAGGGCCGCAGGACTAAGCTATCAATGCTACCAAAGGGTAATTAGAGCAGTTGAACCAACAGGATTAACCACCAGACTTCTTCGAATGCTTTAGCACTACACGACTAATATATATAGATAACTAATTAGGCCTCAGCAAAAGCCTCGGGGAAGTTCTTGATGTTCTCCTCGAGGTTACCGTGGCGAGGCAAGAACTTAACGTAGGCACCATCGTCACGGACCTCACCAGCATTGCGGCGACGGACATACTCCTCACGATTGAGAGGAGTGAAGCCCCACTTCTTGGAAATGATGATCTTCTGCTGACCAGGGAACTTGTACTGGCAACGACGAAGAGCCTCAATGACAACGGCCTTGTTGGAGTCCTTTGTGCGGATAGAGATCAAGATCTGGCCAATGGCGACACGAGCGGCAAGACCGGCGGGCTTACCAAAGGCACCACGCATACCCTGCTGCAAACGATCGGCACCAGCGCACGACAACATTTTGTTGATACGCAAAACGTGGAAGGGGTGGACACGGATACGCATGTGGAAGGACTCACGACCAGACATCTTGGTGATGTACTTGTTAGCAGAGATACGGGCGGCCTCAAGAGCTTCGGAAGAAAGCTGCTCCAACTCGTTGGAAACAAGGTGGACGCAGAGGGGGAAGTCGTCGACAGAGGCACGCTTACGACCGAGATCGTAAGAGCGGATCTTAGCGTCGGGGACACCACGGTTGTAACGAGACTTGGGGTAAGGCTTGTTCTTGCAGTAACGGTAACAGCGAGCGGGACGACGAGCCATTTGGTATTTTGGGACAGGCTCCGTGAATATAAACCTAGAGTGGTTTGGTGCTGCGCCCTGAGCCCTAATTTATGAATACGCGATTAGTAACCGAAAGAACATGAAAGAACAGTGGCAAACTGGTGGCGTTATGTCACGTGTCTGATTTTCTTAGAAATCATTTCAAATCGTCCTTGGTAGTGTAATGTGTAGGCGCATCTAGTACCTGAAAGAATCCCCTTTCTAGACAGAGGTTGCGCAGACAAGAAAACTAATGTTAGTAGTTTGACCTGTAATGTATATTTTTCTGAATGTTTTAAGTAATAAATATCTATGTCTAAATGCGTTTTAAGAACTTTAAGGCACTCTTAGAGTCGAACCCGTTCACCCAGCTAAGTGAGACTGAGCCAATGCGAGTACACGTCACTGGCCTGCGACTCAATTATCTCAGAAATCTCAGATTTTGTGGTTCAGAGCAGAGCCAAACCCAGAGCCAAACCTAGAGCCTCAGCACTGAACCCACAGACCAGCCCAAACAACCTTGTTTATAATTAGAGCTCCCCATTCCAGTGAGATGCCATTCACCTGCAACGATCAACGTAATTACCCTAAAACAAGCATGAACAGAAGGAAAAGTGCATTCACTCGAATAACTGGAGATATGCCTCTACTCTTTCCCTCACAATCTCCAGATCGCTTTGACCCTTACGCTTGAGGGCAATCTCAACACTTTTGTAGCAGCAACGATAAATATGATCATAGTCCTTATCAGCTGATCTGAAGCCACGCATTCTCATTGCTCCTAGTACGACCTGCTGCAATACTTTTGGCTGCACGGTTGCTTGCAATTGATGCTGCGCCGTCGGTTCAGATGACCTACCTACGCCTAATATGGGTTGGGGTTGAACCTCCTGCTGAGGGCCTTGATTTGTGTCCAGTATTAGCGGCCGAGCATAGATTTTGGGTTCAGCGTCCATGGCATAAAATACAAAATGGTCGAATGTGCAGTCCTTTGCTGAAGCTGATGCTAAAATTCCAATATGAGAGGCAGCCATCTCACTAAAGTATCCAACGGTATCGGCATCGTCAGAGTAAACACTTAGCGCAGGCCCACGGATAGACTCAATAGGGGTCAAGTTTGGGCGAACAAAGCCTAGAAATACAACCTTGAGGTCAGGAAGAGCTCCCTTGAAATTCGCAGACCAAAGCTGAATCTTGAGATTTATTGTGCTATGCTCAGGCCACTGGGCCTCAAGGTTGCCCTGCCATAAGAGCATGTAAGCTGGACCTTCAGAACGACTTTAGGTTGTAGATATACAAAGTAAAAAAACAGTATACTCAGTAGCTTGAGGCAAAAGATTTAGTTGATTGTTCACTGAGGGGTATATGGTAAGAACAAAAAAGACCTTATCGCGAAGAATGCCTGCTAGCTCAAAAATGGCCATTTGCCAGAAAAAAACAAAAGAACAACCCCAAAATATATTTGAATAACAATTCTCAATAGACTATCAATGAGCAGCGCTACGATGCTATATTCCCCCTGAAGCAATCAGAATGGTACCACCTCCCCTCCCCCTGGGTCCCTCCATTCCTTGCTCTTATCCAGTCCTCGGGTAAGCAATCTGACACACATGGGACTGTTCTCTCGAAGTAAAGAAAGCCCGATACTTCAAAAAGGTTACGATGAAGCCTACAATCATTCGCTTCAGTCTATCCTCAAAGAAGGAAACCATCAGTATGAGGATGCGCTTGCATCGTGGCGGTACACTCTAGACGGCATAAACAACTGCTTGCGGAACATAGATCCTATGAATATTAGAGGCTCAACAGACAAAAGCCTACTCACAAACCTGAGGGATATCGAACGCCAGTGCTCTGATAGAATTCATTATCTGGAGGTCAAGACTGGTGGCGGTGCACGAGCAAACCCCTACGGTAACGGAGTGGCCACGGGCTCATCTGTGAGTATTTTGAAGAAGAGTGCTGGTAGTGTAAATAGGGTTGCTGTGGGATCCAAGTCTCCTAATCCTCCTGAGAAGCCTTCCAGTAGTGGCAACGGACCTGTTGCTGCCGCAACCTCGAGTCCCAAGTCTCGCGCTACCAAGTCTCAACCAGCACTCCCTAGAGGCTATGTCTACAATAATTCCCGTCAGCAGTCTTCATCATCTGCTGCCCACTTGGCTTGGGGACAACAGCGTGGTAAAGGAAGCCCCAAAGTAGATGAGGGCCTTTTCACAGGATTCGATGGTATCCAGCGTGCCGATTCCACGGGATCAACTCACAGACAGACAAATTCTGTCCCTAATAACAAGCTGGAGCCATCTCCACTTTTAGAGTCTGCTATGGCCAAAGTTGGTCAGAACCGTGCTCAGGGGATCCCGCAGCCTCAGCGTCAGCAGAGACAGGGTGCAAGATTTATTATCACTCGCAGTAGTCCTACCCTGACTCCTCGTAATGAATCACCCCGCCAGCCGCACCCAACTGCCGCACTCGCTGCCAAACGCCAGGCAACAGCAGCTTCAAACCACCAAGTCCCTCAGCAGCGTAGTAACAACCTCACAAACACGCGCCAGAGAGAACCTACCATGGTCACAACTGAGCCTGAGCGCTCACCTTCTCCTGAAATCGACGATTGGGATAAGGCCGCTCTCGAGAAGCTCAAAGGGTTGAGAGGTGTAGACGAGAACGCTGCCAAGCAGATTCTGGCTGAGGTTGTTCTCAAGGGTGACCCCGTGCACTGGAATGATATTGCGGGCCTCGGGAAAGCTAAAAGTTCCCTCAAAGAAACCGTCGTATACCCCTTTTTGCGCCCCGATCTGTTCTCGGGCCTGAGAGAGCCTGCATTTGGCATGTTATTGTTTGGTCCTCCAGGTACTGGTAAAACCATGCTGGCTAGAGCGGTAGCCACAGAGTCAAATTCTACATTCTTCTCTATCTCGGCGTCCAGTCTCACCTCGAAATTCATGGGCGAGAGTGAGAAGCTTGTGCGTGCCCTCTTCCAGATGGCCAAGGTATTAGCGCCATCAATCATCTTTGTTGATGAGATTGATAGTATCCTCACAGCACGCAGTGACTCTGGTGAACACGAAGCCTCGCGTAGAATAAAGACAGAATTTCTGGTACAGTGGAGTGACCTGCAAGCGGCTGCTTCTGGAAAAGCAGACAGCGAGAGTCGCAGAGTACTGGTCTTGGGTGCAACTAATCTGCCATGGGCTATTGACGAGGCTGCTCGCCGCCGTTTCGTACGTCGCCAGTACATTCCCCTTCCCGAGGAAGAGACTAGAAGACAACACCTTTTAAAGCTTCTTAATCACCAGAAGCATGCATTGGTGCCCGCTGATGTCGAAAGTCTCGTGATGAAGACTCAGGGTTACTCGGGAAGTGATCTCACTGCTTTGGCCAAGGACGCTGCCATGGGACCCCTTCGCTCTTTGGGCGAGGATCTTCTCACCACCAACCCCGATCAGATCCGCCCCATGGATCTGGGGGATTTCATCGAGAGTATGAAGACAATTCGTGCATCTGTTTCTCCTTCTGGACTCCGAGAATTCGAGAAATGGGCTGAGAACTACGGCTCTTCAGGTGCCTGATCGTGTAATTGCATCCTATTTAATGTATCATAACTTAGCCTTATAACACTGTTCTCACATCACGCAGTCTGGAAAAGCTCCTAGGACCCCCCATATCGGCCAGGACCCTACATCTACCCCAAAGTATTTTTACCCATCAGCTGATGTCAGAGCCAAAGAGGCAAAAGCTGCAAGAGCAGGTAATTAACCCCCAAGTCTTGGCCCAAGAATACAAGGATAATCTAAGAGCTTCTATCAGAGGCTCTGAACCATATAAACATGGTGTGATCCACAACTTGATCGACGATAAGATCTTGCGGGCTGCTCGCGATGAAATTACATCTAATGTGCACTTTACACAAAAGGAAACAGATATTTACAAAGTTAATCAAACAGGAGACCTAGCGAACCTACAAGGATTGGATAAAGATGAGCGCGAGATGTTGAAAAATCTCGGCAAGGTCAGAGATGCGCTTTACTCTAGAGAGTTTCGGGACTTTATGAGCTATACTACCGATTGCGGCCCTCTTTCCGGCTCGAAACAAGATCTCAGCGTTAATCTTTACAATAAGGGCTGCCATCTACTCAACCACGACGATGTTATTGGCACTCGGAGTGTTTCTTATATTCTATATCTGACTCCACCCAATGATCCTTGGCGGCCCAAGTGGGGTGGAGGATTGCGTCTATTCCCTACTGTCAAGCCCGGCATCCCTGAGACTGACTGGACGGTTAATATTCCTCCTGAATGGAATCAGATGGCCTACTTCAAGGTCCAGCCAGGCCACTCGTTCCACGACGTTGAGGAGGTTTTGGTTGATAAAGAGCGCCTGAGTATCTCCGGTTGGTTCCACATCCCCCAGGAAGGAGAGCCCGGATACACAGAGGAGAAGGAGGAGAATCTCGATAAAGCAACTCTCGCACAGCTCGAGAAGCTCTCTGAGGAACCTTCTTTCGAGCCAAAGCTCACGTTAGAGAATACAGAGCCAAGCCCATCAGATATCCAGTCCCTCGAATATCTTTCCAAGTACATCAACAAAGAGATTCTTGATAATTTAGAGTCGTTGAATGAGAAGTTCTGCAATGAGAGCATGCTTCAGATTGCTGGGTTCCTAAATGAGGAGTACTACGCGAGTGTCAAGGAAGCTATTGAAGTCGATGATCTATCTAAAGTACCAAAATCCTCTGCTGAAATCCACACGCCATGGAAAGTTGCCAAACCCCCGCATATTCACCGGTACATGTACATTAGCGACAATTCCGATATGGATGTCGAAGCGACGTCCTCATCCGCTGCGCATAAGATACTCGGAGACTTGCGGCGTGTGTTTGCCTCCAAAGAGTTTTTGTGGTTTTTAACAAAGGTCACTGGGCTTGATCCGGTATCATGCCAGAGTCTTGCACGCCGGTTCCGCCCTGGACACGATTTCACACTTGCTACTGCATCTGGCCAAGAAAGCAATGTTCTCGAGGCGACCTTGTGCGTGACTCCCACTGTTTGGGATACTGATAATGGTGGCTACGATCTAATCATGGCCCCTGATGATGCGGAGGGTGCAGATCCAGCTGTCTACCGTTCTGGAGGAGACAGCGCAGTACTATTGACCGCAATGCCTGCATCTAATGAGCTCACGCTTGTTTATAAAGAGCCTGGATTGTTGCGTTTCATCAAATATGTTTCAAAGAACGCTGCCGGCTCGAGATGGGACATTAACGCTAATTACGGGCTTAAGGAGGATGATGATAGTGAAGATGAAGGTGAAGATAATGAGGAGGAAGAAGGTGAAGTAGGACAATAAATACTAGTTGTAGGTATCTTTGAGTGCGTCTCTATTCAGCAATAATCACCAGGGCTTAAGCGAGGGGGGCACCTTCAGGGTACCTGCATCTGTAGGGTACCCAATCACCTTAAGGGTCTCTATGAGTACCTTGTTGGCTAAGGTACACCCCTCACGAGTCCATAATCAAACAGCTCATGTGCGTTATTTAGGGGATGCCGCACATCAGTATGCACAAAATCGCGGCATTGTATGGTGCCTACATATGGGATTGACCGGTTGTATGACGGGAAAACCTCATTGTAAGCCCACTTTATATCACTGTCTAAAGGTAAGCTAAATCCATAACAACTGTACTTCTATCCCTTGGGATCAACCTTCGGCCAGTGCACGTGAAATTATTCTTATCCATGTGCATGTGACATGCGCGATTGCGAGATGGGAGATGCACGCCATAAGTCGGCATCGTTGAGCTAGCTCGTGTATTTAGAGTAGCGGTATCGCTCTTATTTAGAGCAAGATGAACAAAGTTTGCACACGATGCCGTCGAGAAAAGATCATTAATGATTTCGACACTTTTTATAGTGGTAAAACAAGAGCGCAATGCCGCTCGTGCCTCGCCAAAGACAATCACACACCACAGGCAAATCCGCCAAGTAATCTTCTGCCGGCAATGGAGCCCCCAGTCTTTGTTGCACCTCTGCCTGTATTTATTTTTAACCCGGTGGGTTCTTTGAGTACTTTGGGAATCCCACTGCCCAGCTGAGCTGAGCTGAACTTTTAGCACATCCACCACGGCACTGGTCCTAATACTTAGGTATTTAAATTAATTGTCCTCATCTTCTTTGCGATAAGATTTTGTGAGTTTGTGTCTCTCTACTGAAGACTTGATTTTCTCATCCAACATTTCACTGAATGCCTGGCCCTTGAGTGCCTTCTTCTTGTCTCGCTTAGATTTCGCCCGCGATTTGGTCTTCACGGAAGTTTTTGGTTTAAGCGATAAATCCTCTTCTTCGTTAATTCGCACCTGTTTGGCGGCCAATTCTTCCAAAACTCTTGTCTTGCCGTCCAGTTCAGGGGTATTGGAAACATCGGCTTCAATTTTATTATCAAGCTCTCCTCGCCTCGCTGCTCTGGTATTCTTACTTTCTTTCCTAGGCATTGCTTTGCTTTTGGCGTGTTTGTTTGTTTTTGCGTCTTTTTAGTCTTTCTCTTAAAAAAAAGAAAAAAACTGTAAAGATTAGGGTAGGAACTTGGAGATCTAAAGACCCGGTGACTAATATCTGGATGAAACTTCAGCTTGCTTCGGCAGTACTGGTAATAGCGATAACTGCCAATCAATACGGTTTAACTTACGCGCTCACACTAGGATTATTACTTGTGGGAGGGCTTATGCTAAGTGATACTGTCAAAGGAGGATTCGATTACGCAGGAGCTGGTTTAAAGTATATGTTTGGTAGAGTTAGGAATATTGGGCTCTCTCAGTTTTCTGAAGAAGAGCTCACAGAGCAGGAGCGGAACGCTTCAATTCAAAAGTTTCGTGGCACTTATGTCGGCGGCCTCTGGAACGAGGGCAACACTTGCTTTATTAACAGTGTAGTTCAGTCTTTGGCCTCGTGCGATTCAATGGTGGAGCTCACCTCCAAGGGCGCGGCCCAAAATACGTTGGCACCATTTAGCAGTGATCTTCATCAGATCATCCACGATGTTAATCGCATCAAAAAGACCCACCACAACTACTCCACCGGCCGGCTTATGGGCAGTGTAGGAGGTGATCGCCGCTGGAGCAGTCTTAATCAAGAGGATGCGCAAGAGTTTTTCCAAGGATTGCTCCTGGCCCTTGAGAAAGATTACAAGGCGCTTCATCCAGGGACCCTCGAGAAGCACCAGCGCCTCACGCCATTCGATGGCGAGCATGCCGTAAGAGTTGGTTGTCTCAAGTGCGGTGATATGGAGGGAATTCGCAGAGGTATCATATCCTCGGTGGACCTGGGTCTTGATAGTGTTCACAATAATTTCACCCTGCGAGGACTACTTCAAGAATACTGCTCCATGGAGACCATTTCCGACGTCGAGTGCTACCGGTGTACTCTCAATGACCTCAAGGGGAAACTCGTGGCTAAGACAGAAGAAATGCCGGCTATGGCGGGTGCTTTCCAGGGTCGCATTGATGCCATTGATCAAGTCCTCAAGGAAAAGGCGATTGATGAGAAAAGTTATGCATCCCTCAAGCCTAGCGGACAAAAATCGTTGGGAGATAAGACCAAACAGACCATGTTTTCGCACCCAATGGCAGACGTTCTCATGATTCACATCAACCGGAGCGTTTTTGATATGCATACTGGCTACATTAAGAAAAACTATGCACCAGTCGACTTCTCGATCCGAATGGATATGGCAGAATTTATCACTGATACCGGTGATGAAGCAAACCAAAACCCCGCAAACTCAATGAAGGGAACTGATGTTCCAGAGTGGTACTCACTGAAGGCTGCTGTTGTGCATTATGGATCTGCAAATTTCGGACATTACATTTGTTTCAGAAAATTTAATGGGTTTTGGTGGAGAATTAGTGACGACAGTGTGGATCTTACCACAGAAGCACAAGTGCTTGCGTCTCAAGGTATTTTCATGTTGTTTTATGAACGCGAAGCAGTAGTTCCGCAACAAGTAACGCAACCCGTACCCACATCCCCATTGCAATCAACTGCAGATTTTGATAGCCAACAAGCAGATGAGGGACCGGTGGAAAATGCTGTGCCTGACGCTGCTGCAGCCCCGCAAAGTCCTGTACGCAGCCATAGTATGCAAGGGAACCATAATGAGGTGCAATCGCCAGAGATTGGTCAACAATCATCTAATCTGTAGGTACTTTTCTAGATACTGAATCAATCATTGTGCTTTTTTTCTCACTTATCCAAGGCTTGGCATCACCCGCTACGGCAGGTACAATACTTGCTTTGACGCACATTAGAGTTTGGGTTATGTTTTTATCAAGGTTTCCCGGGCACTTTCATCACAGTGACGTCAGAAATGCCCCATGACGTACGTAGACTTTAACGTCTTTCCTGAAGCTCAATCAAACCTTCAGTGACAATATTGACCAGATTCAGCACGCAATGAATCGCATATAAAGTAGTCGCGTTATCACCCTGACAAGGTCTATGTCTTTGTCAAAAGCTCAGCTCTATGTTATCGCCACCGCCTGTGTTGTATACTTTTACCAAGGATACATACATGCTGTATTCAATGGGCTCATCACCATGGAGTCTTTTTTGCACCAATTTCCCGAGACTAACGTATTAGTTGGGAGTGCCTCACAAAAGAAAACCGCCTCTTTGATGCAAGGAACCATCGTGGCCATTCTTGATGTTGGATCAACACTAGGCTCTCTGTTGTGTTCGTGGTTGGGTGACGAGTTTGGACGCCGCAAGCTGGTACATATCACTGTCTTGGTTGCACTTGCTGGTATCATCATCCAGGTCTCATCGTTTTCTTACCCCCAGCTGATTGTTGGAAGAATCCTAGCCGGTGTTGGCCTTGGCGCCTTTTCGGCCACCGTGCCCATGTGGCTTTCTGAGTGCCTAGAAGCGCGCAATAGAGGAAAAATCACCATTTTCACAGGTGTTTTTGTGACATTTGGTTTTGTAATTGCCGCCATCGTTGACCTTGGCTTTTATTTTATTGGGCAGTACGAAGTGAGTTGGAGGTTACCTCTCGCTCTGCAAATTGTCCCTCTGATTGCAATAATGGGACTATGCTTTGGTGCCTGTGAATCTCCCAGATGGTTAGTGAAGCAGGATAGTATTTGCGAGGCTATTACTGTATTGAGCCAGCTCAAAGGTCTGTCAGAGGATGAGGACTCCATTCATGAGGAGATTGTTGCCATCCAGAATGCTTCCAGGAAAGAGATTGATAAGTCAGTTCCTTCTACTAAAACTGGATACAGAGCTTTTCTGGCGATTTGGTTGTGTATCCTGGTCACAATGTCTGGAGTCAACACAATCTCTTTCTTCTCCACAGAAATGTTTCAGACACAGCTCTCTTTTTCGCCGGAAAAGTCTCGTCTTATGAGTCTTGGGTTACAGGTTGTCCAGCTTTGTTCTGCTTTTGGATCTTGCTTCCTCGTGGAATTCCTTGGTCGCCGTCGTACCATGATGATCAGCGCCTGCTCTCTAGCTGTAACTATGGGATGCTTGGGTGGATTTGGAATGTCTGATAGTCACGAAAGTAAGATTCTTAGCGTATTTTTCCAATTTGTTACAATGGCGGCCTACCCCATTGGATTTCATTCCACACCGTACATGTATTGTGCTGAAATCGCCCCTCTCTTGAGCCGCCATATGATTACTTCCACATCAAGTGCCGCGCATTGGCTGTTTAACTTTCTTGTTGGCGAGATCACTCCAATTGCTTTTGATACTATCAATTCGAAGTACTACTTTGTCTACATGTCCCTCAACGTCTGCACTTTTGTGAGCCTGTATCTCATTTATCCTGAGACCAGAGGCTTCCAGCTTGAGGCCATTGACGACCTTTTTATGGCATCCAACAATCCTCTGCATATTGTGACCCTCTCACAGCAGACCCCTGCGCACGCGAAGTGTAAGGTTTCAGTGATGTCTTCAGATTCGTCCAGCAGCTCTGAAATTCAAAAGCCTCATCGTTCCAGCGTTGTGTCTGGTAGTAGCATCCAGCAAGTATGATACGTTGTCTATGCTGAGCTAGTTTTGTATATGCCATTGGTACTGATGGTTTGGCGCTGGCTGCCCCATCTCTTTTGCCACTCCGACTATATAAAGTTTGTAGTCACTAATAAAACTCACAATCCCTCCATTCATCGACCATAGCTCGAGCTTGTTAATTCATTCAGTAGATTGTGTAAATATCAAACTATACTCTAAATAATAATGCAAAGCCATCACTAATGGCCATCTAATAAGTAAAAGACTTAATTGAGTACGGCCTGGAGAGCAGGGTTCTTCTCGATAATCTCGGGATTACTCTTAGCCAAAGCAGTAACAATAGCCTGGACAGCAGTCTTGGCCTCAGGGTCATCAAGAGGAGAAGGCACGTCCACCTCATAGACACCCTTGAGCTTATTATTGCTTTCAGTCTCAACGTGACTTTGAATGACAGAATTAAGCACCCGGAGAAGATCGTCCATGTTTTGACCGATATAAGGATGCTGGTGCTCGACCAAGGTCCAAATAAACTTAAAGATAGGTGCGTTTTCCTCAAAGCCAGCAGTGATAGGCAAGCGAGAGAACAAAACAGGGAGCACCTGATCTAGAGGGACAAGGTCCAGGTACCTCATGGAGATTCTGGCAACACAGCCACAGGCATTTGCCAGGGAGAGATTGTCATTATGCAGCTCCTCCTCGTCGACCTCAACACGCTTCTTTTCAGCTTTGTCTACCTTCTTTAGAAGACTCTGCAACTTACCCAAAATAGTAGGGTAGCTGCTCTTCAGTAAGTCATCGCTAGTGCTAAACTCGTACATGAGGCCAGCACCCCAGGCAGAGACAGAACGTACGCCAAGCTTTTTATCAGACAAGCCATTGGAGAAAATGTCCATAAGAGTCTTGTCGTGCTCACTAAGGTTACCGCGCATGAAGCGAAGAATCTCAGAGAAAGCAGTGATACCAGCCTGGCGCTCAAGAGGGTTCTTGGACTGAACATAAGGCTGCAAAGTGGAGGCAACTGTGGGGAAAAGTGGTCTAAAGCCAGCCTCAAAGCAAGCCACAATCTGAGAAAGGACGTCGATAGCATAGTCAATGAGTGCAGTAGCACCCTCAGAAACCTCGCCACTCTCATCGCCAACTTCTGATTCGTCTTCTTCGCCAATCTGACAAGCATGCTGCTTTTGAAGAACCATAATAACATTGGACATGATGCATTCGAGATCACTTTCGGTACCAAGAGTTACGGGACCAAACTCGCGGATGGCAATTGTAATACAGTCAAACATTGTAGAAAGTACAGGGCTTTCATCCTCGACTGTGAGCATATTGGTTGTAATTTGCAGCACCTTATTGGCAATAGTCTGGTTGATCTCAGAAAGCTGTCCCTTGTAGGGGAAGCCATGTGACCACTGGCCCTTCGGGAGCTCGAGAGAGATATAGGCGCTAAACAGTTTCCAAAGAGTAATGGCAACCTCGCGACGGATCTCATAGTAAAAGTGCTCTGAGAGCTCCTCCATGACCTCAAAAGTCTTCTCCAAATAGGCATTGAAGTGGGAAGGAGGCAAGTTAGATAGGATCTCGCGAACAAGGTCGCAAGCGTACTCCTTCTCAACGGCAACATCACTGTTGACCTTGAGTCCGCCTTCTCCATCCTCGTCGCCGTCGAGACCGATGTTTTCAGGGTCAAATGAATCTGAAAACTCGAGCTGATCGCAAATATTAAAGACAATTTGCATAGTCTTCTCCAAATAAGGCACGAATTCCTCTTTGAAGACCTTTGCAGAGACAGAAATCATAATAAGAGCATTTTCTCTGAGTTCGGTTCTGCCAGAGTCAAGGTAGGAAAAGGCTGCCTGCATGGAAGCTGGTAAATATGGGCGGAAGGTATCGACACCTACAGCGGAGCACAGAGTGGAAAGTGTTTCAAGAGCCATACCCGCAAGCTTGATCTCACCGGCAGAAACAGATTCTCCTTGGGGGACGCCAATAAATGCCTGAATAACCTCGATAGTCTGCTGGAAGTATGGCAAGAAGTTTTTGCCAGCAGAGAGAGCAGCACCTCCAATACATTCGACAACAATACCCTTGAGCTCTAAGTCAGCGATGTTGCCAACAAGAGACATGAGCTTCTGGACAACTGCGTCCAAGTAGTTTTCAGTGATAGTCTTGCGGTCCAAAATTTCCAAAATACGGACGAGCGCGAGGCAGGCACTACGAGCAATTTTAATGGAGTTGGCGCTATCCAAGATCTGGAAGACAAGAGGCAACAAGGTTGCGTGCTCAGCGGCTACAGAAAGGGGAAGCTCAGTGGAGAGAACCGCCAAAGTTCTGAATGCAGCAATTTTGACCTTTGTGGACTCAGCAGTCAAGCACTTGACGATTAGAGGCAAAACAACGTCAATGTGCTGGTCGGCGTAGTCTGGGGCACCCTCAAGAGTAGCTGCAAAAGACATAAATCCAGCGAAAGCTTGCTCAGGAACGCCAGAGTTGATAAGGGCGGGCATACCGTCAATAATGGGGGCAATGACCTGTTTAGGGGGCAAAGCTTCAGACAGGTGAGACAAAAGACGGAGCGCGATCTGCACAGGGGTATCGGTATCATCATCATCCTCATCTTCGTCGTCATCGTCAGTAGGCTGAGCCATGATTGTAATACATGCCTTGGCAACGTCGGTACCGAGTTTGAGGCTCTGAAGCTTTTTGGGCTTGAAGCGAACAGCGTTAAGCACAAAGTTGAGTGCAGAGTTACGCAAGTCATCGTCAAGGTTAACATCGACGGCATAAGTGTTGAGCATATGATTAACAAGGTCACCATAGTATGCATTCAGAGGGTTCATTCCCTCACTGTCGGCACCAATAGAGGGGCCAGCAATGTTCAGCTCATTGAGGGTCTCGAAAATATCGTTGGCGCCCTTTTCGTCACCTTCCTTGATGCACTGGTCGAGAACCTCCATAAAAGTAGGAATCAAGGTCTGGAATTGTCTGGCAGCGGCACCATCAAGGCCAACATACAGCATACCCAGGGCAAGAACAGAGGAGACGCGAACCTGTAGAGACTCAGGATCCTTGAGACCATTAGCAAGAAGCTCCATGACATCGTTGCCGTGGTTCATAAAAGTCTCACAGATGTCATAGTCGAGGATAGCGTAAATAATATAGGCACTGATCTCACGGCTGTGAGCAGCGGGGCTACGAGAAAACTCGATGATGGCCGGTAGAAGCTCAGGGTAGCTGTCGCTGTCGAAATCATGAGCGGCAATGGTTGCAATAACACGGGCAGACGTGTGGCGAACGAGATCGCTGGGCTCCTCAATGGTGGAACGAAGGAGCGACTGTCTGATCTCAGCTTTCTTGTCATCGGGTACCAAGGTGGCATTCTCCTCGTGAGCAACCCAGAATCGCTCAAGGATCTTTTTTGCCTCTACGCCAGCCAATTGACGTAAAGTCTGCTCTGGATGCTTTTGGAGGATCTCAATCAAGCTGACCACCGCCTCAGGTTTGGTGTAAAACTCTGTGTGGAGTCTATTAGTAGCCGCTTTAATGGACTCGGAGTTACCCTGGATAGCAGCTTGCAGCGTCTGTTCAAGTTGTGCATTAAACTGATCCATGGTTGCTTGTGAGGAGTGAACACAAATTTTTCAATTTTTCAATTGGTTACGTAATCTTTCGAGCAGGTGGCTAAATTATGAAAAGCATAAAGGAGAGCATGAGGTATCTTTAAAAAAAAGGAGAGATCAAATATTAACAAATGCTCAAGCGCAGCAAATACGCACTAGAACAATTAGCAAGAGGCTCAAATATATCACCAAAATCCTCTTCCATTTTGGATCATTTCTTTAGAGACGATAATCTGTTTGATGGAGGTGATCTGGTCGGGTCGTACGCAACTCCACAGACACCAATCTCCACGTCTCCGAGCACAGTAAGGGGCTTGCCGGGTATTTTCATGGATAAATTCTTTGAGAAAAATTTACTCAGGCAGCCAAATCTCTCTACACAAGATACGTTTTTCACAATCACATATGTTCCCCCATGGCACCCCATTGCTGCAGGCAGAAGTACACGGCCCGCAATTGTAGTATGCTACAAGAATGGAGTCGTGTTCAATGGAAAAACTGTGCCTCAACCAGCTCCAAAGCTTGGTCGCTCGGTGTTTGATTATGCGGTTTGGAGGTACAAGACCAAGGCAATATACAAAAAACTATTTATGAATGCGTGGAACGGATTGACTACAGAGAACGGTCCCCGAGATGGTCTTTATGTTCTCCTTGTACGCATGTACCCGTCTCGTGAGGAGCACGCCGAAATCCAGACTAAATTCTCAAAGTATCTTCGCTGGATCGCATCCAAGGATCGTAAGCTGGACTCTCCAGCTAAAAATACAAAGTCTGCATTATCTCCTGCAGAACTCGCCGCTGTCAATCGTAAAAGCCCGCACTATTTCGCGCCTCAACAGTGGAACTGGGGTTACACTAAGTAAAAGTAAACCATGCGGGATCACTAGTCCTGTAACTTTTATCGCCCACAGTGTACTCTAGGCAGTGAAGCCACATGGTCTCAGGCTCCTGTGCATAAATCTCAACTCCGCAATCGGGGCAGGTTTCACCAGTCTTTCTCGCGTCTTTACGTGCTACAATTTGCTCCAACTGAAAATCAAAGTTATCCCGTGATGGGTCATTATAGAGCTTTCTGTAAGCTCCGTCTGTATATAAATCATCATTGACAATGGGGTGCCCGGCGAGTGCTAAATGCCGTCGGATCTGATGCGTTCGTCCAGTACTGAGCTTGCACTTTACCAGTGTCTGATCTAGAGTAGAAGAGTAATAGCAGGGCTCAACCATTGTTTTGGCATCTTTCATCAATTCAAATTGCTGTTGGAAAGCTTGATACCCTCTATTTGAGTTGTAATGCAAAATAGGCAGGGTGATTGTCGTAGGCTCTCTCAGGTTACCCAGCACCCGGGCATAGTAGGTCTTGTCACGGTCTTGACGTGATTGAAATGCCGAAGCCGCTTGAGAAGTCCTCGCCAGAACCAAAACTCCAGAGGTTAGTCGATCTAGCCTGTAACAAGTGAAGAGCGCACCAAACTGGGGTCGCATCCGCTCGGTGACTGTATTATTGTAATAATTCACGGTAGGGTGGACGGGTATGCCTGAATACTTGTTTATCACTACATATTCCTCGTCTTGTGATAAAACTTCATAGGCTGGGTCTGGTGCGGGGGGCTCATGCATATGTACTGAGTATTCAATGACATCGTGGATCTTTACTATTTTTTCCTGGTCTCCCACGCATTTAGCACCAGGACCAAGTTCCTTTGCTAGCTCTGCCAGCGTTTTCCCAAACCAACGGCCTTTTGCATTAGTTTTAGTGTATCTATAGTAAGACATGGAATGGGAAGCATCAAAATAATTGGGGGCATCAAGATATGGAATTTGCAGCCCCTTGGTAACCTTGGGCAGGTTTAAGCACCCGACCAACTATCTTTTCGATAAAATAGAACGCCTATATTTCTATGTATACACATGCGAGTTGAGGGCCTACCTGAGATCATCAGATAGGACAACCTGCCACATTAAACGTCTATCATTATTACTTCTTCTCCGCCGGTTGAAAGCGGGTTAAATTTTGTAAAATGCGAGTTGATCACAAATATTAACGGTCAGTCCAACTAAGTTAGTCCAACTTGAGCTTACGAGGCTGCTCCCAGGGGTAGGACTGGTTGGTAAAGTGTCCATAGGTAGCGGTCTGCAAATAAATAGGGCGAGCAAGATCGAGATCCTTGACAATGACACCGGGGCGCAAGTCAAAGTTGTTCTTGACGATGGCAACCAACTCCTTTTCGTGGAGCTTGGAAGTGCCATAGGTCTCAACAAAAATGGAAAGGGGCTCAGCAACACCAATGGCATACGAGAACTGAACAAGGGCACGCTTACAGAGGCCAGCAGCCACAAGGGACTTGGCGACCCAGCGGGCAGCATAAGCAGCAGAGCGATCGACCTTGGAGAAATCTTTACCGCTGAAAGCACCACCACCGTGTGCACCCCATCCGCCGTAGGTATCGACGATAATCTTACGGCCGGTCAAACCAGCATCACCCTGAGGACCACCGATAACAAAACGTCCACTAGGCTGAATGTGGTAAATAGTCTTGTCATCAAGATACTTGGCAGGAATGACCTTTTTGACAATCTTTTCCTTAATCTCAGACCGCAAGTCCTCGGTGGAGATCTCATCAGCGTGCTGAGCAGACACAACAACGGTGTCGACGCGAAGAGGAATGCAAGCGCCATTCTCGTATTTGTACTCAACAGTGACCTGAGTCTTGGTATCAGGGCGCAACCAGGAAAGGGATCCGTCACGGCGGGCATCAGCCATAGCCTTGTTGAGCTTGTGACTGAGAATGACAGTCAAAGGCATCAACTCCTCGGTCTCATCAGTGGCATAACCAAACATAATACCCTGGTCACCAGCACCAAGATCCTCCAATGCCTTCTCGTAGTGAAGACCCTGAGCGATATCTGGAGACTGCTGCTCAACAGCGATGAGTACGTTACAGGTCTTGTAGTCAAATCCCTTGTCGCTGTGGTCATAACCAATGTTCTTGATGGTATCACGAACAATCTTTTGGTAATCGAGCTTGGCTTTGGTGGTAATCTCGCCGAAACTCATAATCATACCGGTCTTGGCGGCGGTTTCACAAGCGACCTTAGAAAGAGGGTCCTCTGCGAGACAGGCGTCGAGAATGGCATCAGAAACCTGGTCACAGATCTTATCTGGGTGACCCTCACCAACAGACTCGGAAGTAAACAAAAAAGTATCGGCAGACATGTGTGTATGGGCCCTACCGCGAGGTTGGGGGTGCACTATATATGCAAAAATCTATAACCCTAACCCGCGCACAATGAGCCCAACGCACGTGGCCTAGATGTTTAGGACTTGATTGACGCCGACGCAAAAACGTCCACTAAATCAAGAAGGAGTCATCTTTTACCGCCAATTGACCAGCTATACCCTCGACTATCGCACCCAAAATCGATCACTCACGAGAATAAAATTGCCACGAAGGCGCCACGACTGTGCGTGATGATGCGCGAAGAATACACTGCCAGGTCACCACCACGGTGGAGGTGATGCCCGTTCGAGACTCTCCCCCGTATATATATAGTTGTTGAGTATATAATTACACTGATAGCCTACCATCCAACAATATCCCTCGAGACAGGGCGATAGATCCTGACCATCCCACTTGTCAAGTCCCCGAGGCGGAATGACTCTTTCTTGGTGTCAAATACGTGAACCTTTTTCTTAGAGCCATCCCATTCCTTTACCACGTAAACAGAATTAGCAATGGTTTTGTGCTGCTTTTGCAGTGGAGATAGAGGAGACGTGAGAGCCGATTTGGAGCCCTGGAAATTGGCCTGCACCAAAACGACAACGTCGCCCGAGCAGATGCAATCAATCTGGTGAACCGAAGCGCCACCAAAATTCTCATAAATAGATAACCCAAAGGAGCCCTTAATGGGTGGCAATGCCTCAGGCACCTCTTTAAATAGTGACTTGACGAATGCTGATGTATGAGCGAATTCAGTGTGGCGACTAGCGGCATCGGCAATTCTGGCACCAATTGTCTTTGCACTGTTGCTAAGCTCAGAAGAGTCAACCTTGGGTGGTGGAATGTACTTTTGGGTGCCGTGTGCTTGAGCGGGCTCTGCCTTGTCATACTTGATCTCAATATGAAGCTGAGATAAATCGCTGTATAAGACATAAACATCATGGGTGACAATCACACGACCACGTTTATTGGTTTCCTGGTTCTCAAACTCAACAGCTACCTTGGTAGGATCAATACTGGCAGGAAGGCCGTTTTCTTCGGTGAACCACAAAGAACTCAGGTCAAGATCGACTTCAGATCCTCCAGAGTTTGACGGCTGGCGCCTAAGGCTCTTATTCTCGTCGAGACTACCAATTGAGGGGGTACGAGCGACTCTATTCTGTGGAGGAGACTTGGGTGGAGAAGATGAAACTTGAGAGGGAGGTTGAGGGGGGACTCTCAAAGTGGGTGTAGGAACTGGCGCGGGAACTGGCGCGGGTGCAGATGGTGCTGGCTGAGGTGGGGCCCGCGGTGCCTGCATTCTGGTAGGCACCGGCGGTGCGCTAGGCTGTGGTGGTGGAGGTGCAGCTTTGTGTACTGTTTTGGGCACTGGGGGCGCTTGACCAGGGATCGGTGGCGGTGACCTCAATTGGCTGGGCACACCTGGAGGATTTAAAGGCTGGTGGGCTGGAATAGAGGGAGGAGCACGTGCATTAGGGGGCTGTCCATGAGGCGAGCTCTGTGTATGAGCCTGGGTAGGAGCCTGAGTAGGAGACTGATTAGGGACCTGGGGTGGAGCTCTTTTCACAGCAGAAGCATGAGGTACAGGGGGAGGTGGTAAGGATCTGGTTTCAAGAGCTGGTACATTAGCACCAGACGCATCAGCCTCAGATTGCCTTAAGGGGTCATCCGTGTCTGCATCCGCTTCATATCCCGTTTCTGAATCAGACTGCATGCGAGCCTGAAGATCGTGTTGACGAAGAGTCTCAGTGCGATTTGAAGAGGGAGCGGTGTGAGTGGAAGCCGACAGCGTGGGTAAATGACTGGAGTTAGCTGCATCGGAATACTCATCGTCGCTATCACTACCGCCGCTACTACTGCCCTCGTCAGCGGCCAGTGCTGTAGTATCAGTACCAGCAGGATCTTCGAAATTATCCAGGGATAGGGAAGCGTCTTTGGGCACGGGAGGCGCGCTGGAAATACCATGTTCAGAGGGTGCAGACCGAGAAACAGGCGCCCGTGAGGACGTGGGAGGTGTAAGCACTACTATATCGGGCACTGGGGCTGCTGTAGAGCCGGGGCCAACCTCAGCATTCCCAGCATGGCTTTCACGGGGACTTGCAAAATTTGGGACCGCTGGAGCACCAGGGGCCTGCGCCGGAGTCTTCTGAGACAGAGACGATACACGGGCCGGAGAAGCCTGTACAGGAGCTTGAACAGGCACACTACTGGGATTCTCTGCAGCAACAGGCAAGTGACGATTGATTTCGGGCTCATTATCAGACTCGGCCAAAGTTTCCGCGTCGGTATCACGTGCACCAATCAAAGTTTCATCGTCTGCGATATCTTGCTCCTCAGCTGGCTGCTCAGCACCTGTTTCCTCTTGCACCTTTTCGTCCCCAAGATCTTCATCTTCAGCACCGTGCATCTCATCGTATTCTACGCTGGCAAGGTAAAGCTCACGCTCCAAGTCACTCATGGCACTGACATCCTTCTTTTTAGGGCGGCGAGTGCGCGGTGTGCCGCTAGCAGCCTGCGGGGCATCGGGGTTTCTCCCCAGCATCATACCAAGAGAGATACCACCCGAATTACTCAGTCCAGAAATGCGGGCCATACGTTCTCTGAGAGCGATTTTACGAGCGCCTTCCTCGTCGTCATCAAAGGAGCCAGCTGCCCGGGACTCTTGAGCTTGCGTATCAGAGACGCGAGGTAGTACTGGGATGGAAGGGGGCTTTGAACGACCTTTGATAGGCCCAACAGGCGCACCATCTTCCTCATCCTCCTCCGCCTCATCCTCAACAGGATTGGCTTGCTCGGCAGCTTTCGCCTTCTCCTCCTCCTCACGAATTCTACGGCTTTCCTCTTGGCGAAGCTGCTCGTCTTCTTGCTCGCGACGCTTCTTTTCAGTGTCCTCGCGTTGTTCCATCTCTTGCTCCTGTTGTTGAATCATCGCCAAGCGCTCTTTGATGGAAACACGAGGTGCTGCCTCCTCCTCGTCGGTCTTTTGAGAGAATGAATTGGGGGAGGGAGCAGACCCTTCCTGTTGAGGCTGCCACCTTTGCAACTTTTGCGGATTTGTCCGATTTCTAGTCAGTGGCTTGGAGAAATCTTGTTCTTCTTCTTTCTGATCAAAGATACCTCTACGACTTTTGAAGTTCGAGGACAAAGACTCGCCGGGAGTAATATCGGGCAGCTGACGGTCTGATTCTGTGGCAGCGGGAGCAGAACAGGGTTTCTCATCCAGGCTCAATTGCTCTGTAGCTGTGTCGAGGGCAGTTGGGGCTTTAGTGGCATCAGACTTGGTACCAGGCTTATCAGCAGTGGTCTCGGCAGTGGTATCGAGCTTGTGTGGTGCCTTTACGGAGGGCTCAACGACAGCTTGCTCTCTATGAGGCAGCTCACGATCATCATCGCTATTATCGCTGCCCCAATCGTCATCGATAGTAGAGGCACGGACTTGAGGCTGAGGCACGGGTGGCAGTTTAGGAGAAGCAGCCCCCGCGGGAGTCTGATTGACTCTCTCTGGGGTCTTTGGCGTGGTTTTAGCCACAATAGGCGCATCCTCGACGTAGTTTCTGGGGAACATACCCTCTATCTTGGCGCCATTGGCCTCATAGTGACCATAGTACCACTGGTCATCACAAACCTCCGTTACAGTAATAATCTGGTCAGGCTCAAATGGTAAATCATCATCTTGTTCAACATCATACTCATAAAGCGCCCGCACAGCAAACGGTATACTGCGGGTTGACATTGATGGGATGGGGTAAGCAGCAAGCGCTCGTAACTCGTCGCGCCAATGCTTCATCGCGCTGATGCCCTTGCACCCAGTCGTAAATCGTAAAGACATAAAAATTATGTATTATTAGTTAAATTGGTCCACTTGGTACACAAAGATGTTCTCTGTCTTGGTAGAGTACAAGATCAGTCGAGAGGATCTACTTGCTTCAGAGGACATCTTTGACTGGAGACCCATAGTGTACGCCTTTTGTCCAGGGCTGAGACTTGCAACACGACGTCTCCATTCGTCTTCGTTGTGAGGAGACGTCTGGCACATGGATTGCAGTACTTCATCTTTCAGGTCGAGGCATATTATGGGCGCCGCACTAAGCTCGCTAATGTACTGGCTGAGAGAATCCTGAGCATTGTCTTCAACAACCCAGCGGCCTTTACGACCCTTTGCCTTGGACGATTCGCCGAGAACAACAACGCGTTGATGCTCGTTGGTATTGAGGGACTCCACCCCGAGTGTGCGATCAGAATCGCGTCTCGATAAATCGATGTCAGGCTCACGAGGAGGGTCCACCACAGCACTAACCCTTACTCCATCTATATTAATTTCGTTGAGAGCAAAATGTATCAGCTCCTCAATATTAAAGTCCGAGTCAGTCTTGCCGGCAAGACACTTGACCTTGAGGGGCTTAAATGAGTTGGAGGACATGGAAACAGAATGGGTTTGTTTCACAATTACCGCATAGGGGATATTCTCGACTCTGCAGTATTTGAGGAGCTCTTCAGAAGACGCAAACGGTTCAGAAATATCAGCACTTATGCCATTTTTCCACAGCTGCCGTGCAACATCGATGCAAGTGCCGCGGAAACTGCTTTCGCTAAAGCTTGTCACAAGGAACTGGCACCTGGGATGATCAACCGCCAGTTGCTTGATCTTGTTTGGCCCAGCGACTGAACGCGTCTGATCAAGAATTTTATCGAGAGCCATGTTGAACCCTACTGCTCTAGTAGAGTTATTACCACCGTCTAGCACATCATTCTTGAAATTTTTGATAAGACTATCGTACCGGCCACCCGCGGCAAAAATAGACCTTTTGTTTCCCTCCTCGAGTAAAATTTGAAACATAATTCCTTTTTCATAAAATTTCGAGTGGTAGTTAGAGACTGGCGCAAAACAGATGGGGATATTGATGCCGAAGCTCTTCACAAGACCAGCAACCGCCTTAAGGTACTCGAGCTTGGGCAGAATTTTCTGGTGGCAGGGCTTCTCGAGTAGAGCTTCAAGGCGCCCCTGGCTGTGCTCGATTTGTTCCCTGAAACCAATTTTCTCCAAAACATCTAGGGAGCTGCTAGAAATATTGGACCTCGCTAGCAGCTCTCTACGCACACTGGATCTGGCAGGTCCAATGCCCGCCTCACCAAGGAGGTTTAGCGCGCCATGGTGCTGAGGCGGTGTAAACCCGCAATAATCTAGAATAGATGATAGAATATCATAGTGGTTCAGGTGGATCACGAGTTTTTCCCTTTCAATAAACGGCACCGCCATCACCGCTTCCGCCATCACCTTGATGGCTTCGGCATCCTGGAGCTGAACATCAGTCCTCAAATCAAACCCAAGGATATCGAAATCAACCTCGCTTGCTACACACGGATGATGGCCAATATTTGAAGGGTCTTGCCTGAATACAGTGCCAAACGTAAAAGTTTTCGCAAACGGTGGGGTTCTCTCTGCCAAACGACGGGCATATGGAAGTGTGAGATCGTGCGGTAACTGGAGTACAGTACCAGCCTCGTCCATCAGCTGAGAAATGAAATTTGATTGGTAAAAAGTTGACCGAGGGAAGATACGCGATCTAAACCCGTTTTCTTCTGCCGCGCCATGAACTCTAAACAAGGCTCGGAGCCTGTGTATCACATCAGATTTCATGAGTGCGTTAACATTCGACGCATCTTCTTCTTTGTTACGTTTACGCCCAATAGTCCGGTCATATAATACCTGATCCGCAGAGACTAATGGCTGGGAGAATAATGCATTGCAGATCTGCTTGATTGAGGATTTGTTTTTGGCGGCAACATCACTTTTCAAGGCATCTTTGATGGTTAGCTCTTGGGCGCCTGACGGTATATCACCGCTTGCCAGCAATTCATTAGCCGATGGACGTTTCTCTGCATCATGATTCAATAGTTCGTCGGCAATCTTGCGCTCCTGGTAGTATTTGCGGGCTAGGAATGGAGTTGGGAACTCTATTTGCGTATTGCGAATACGACGTAGAATGTTTACTCGTTCCATCTCAGTAGAAATTGGATAGACCATCTCAAACCAGATAATACCAAGCGAATACATGTCAATCTTCTCATTATAAGATGTCTTGCCTTGTGCTTTAAGTGTTTCAACTGCCACATAAAGGGATGTACCCACGTCTGTAGTCAAATCCTCGTCCTGGGTGGCGTTACTAGTAGTGAGAGCGGGTTGTGAGAGCTGTATAACACTTCGAGCCAATCCAAAGTCACCAATTTTTATATTATTGGATTCATCAATGAATATATTATTTGGTTTGAGGTCACGATGAATGATTCCCTGGCTATGAATGTACGCCAATGCCTCAACAATTTGTCTAAATAGCCTCCAGTACTCTTGAGGGGAATTGTAAAGCTCAAACTTGATCAAGTCACTCAATGTGCGGTTTTCACAGTACTGCATTTGAATATAAAGAGTAGTTCTTAATGCAGGACGCGGAATACGGGCTACGGTACCATCCTGACTTGATGCTCCATCGCCGCCAGCACTGGAGTCGCCATCCGATAGGTCGCTAGAGTCGGTTTCACGATCAGTGTCACCAAATTGTATGAGACCTGATGAGCTCGAGACAGCAGATGTATTGAAAAGATCAAGCTCAGACATTGAGTGCGGAAAGCGACCCGCACCAGGACCAAACTGGCTCGAGTCCCACCGCCCATGACTCCGGCCCTGACTTTGGCTGTGGCTTTGGCCTTTATCAGCCCTTTCTTGAGTTATTGATTCGTTTTCATCCATAGTCACCGTAGAACTCTCTTCAGTGTCGCTTTGGACGGCCTCATCCAACACATGCTCGTGCTCTTCTAACCAGGTAGTGTAGTAACGAACCACGTTTTGGTGATCAAGACGAGAGAGAAGCACAACCTCCTGCAAAATTTGAGATAATGTACTAGCTGTGGCCTGTATCTTTTTAATTGCATATACTCGGCCATCGAGCTTGTTGCGGGCCTTGACAACCTGCCCAAACCCGCCCTTTCCGAGTACGGAGCCCTCATCAAAATCATTCAGATAGCGCGAGTACCCAAAAGTGGGCCGTTCACCTGTAGTGCTGAGAGACCTTCGACGATTCGAGTAGCCACCTGAATTTGACAGGACTAAAACTCCATTGTAATCACCACCAGTACGCGTAAATGTATCCATTAGCAGCTCAAATGTAGTGGCGCGTTTTTTCGATGAGGGTTCAAACATCTTTAGGAGAAACGCTCTCAGACTCTCGGGCCAGTTGTTGACTTCTGATTTGATCAAACGAGTAGGACACGAATAACTATTAATCACCTCAATACCACATAGAATTTGCAGCAAAAGAACGCCTAAAAACCATACATCAGTCTTGCGTGAGGGCTCCGAGGTTGCACCAGGTGGCTGCCATTTGGAATCAGCAAAAGACGCTTTTTTACTCAACCCTGAAAAATAATTGGCCTTGTTTAGACGAATAAGAGTGTCGAGGAGTGAAGGTACTGCTATCATGACAGTGGTTTCTGAGGTATCGATATTATTCTGTAAAACAACTGTGGATATGCTCAGCTGTTTATGGATAATACCAGACTTGTGAAGGGCTTCTAGTCCTTCCAAAAGCTGAATGAACCAGTTCTTGGCGACCTTTACACTGATTACACCCACAGTGTCGAGTATATCGGACAGTATACCTGTGTTCCAGAAGTTTGACAAAAACATTATTTGCATCACTGTCTCCTCAGATTTCGGTTTCTTGTATCTTCCGATTTGATATTCGTAAAGCTTCAACACATTGGGGTGGTGAAACTCCTTCAGGCACTCGAGCTCCTTCTCCAGTTCATGCAGCTGTTGTCTTCCAGCAGAAGTCTCCCAGTACATGTTCTCCAGGGGTATTTGCGTAAGTACGAGTGGAGTTTCGGCCTCATTTCGCGAAGGTCCCCGCAAAACGGGCATTACAACGTGCGTATGGCCAAATGGCAGAAAAGAGGTCTGACAGCCATAGAGGACCTGCTGAAAGCTAATTGTCGAACCGTTCGGCTGCCGTGCAGCTAATGGGCGATCAAAAGTAAAAACGTCGATAGTTTCTGGGATCAACGCCACAGGATCCGGTTTGGGTTCAGCAGGTATCGTCGATTCGCGGTGATTTAGCTCTCGAACAACCATTTCGTCAAACTCTTTTTTTTTCTTTTGCTCAAAAACCTCGTTTTCTTTGCGTTTACGCTCTTCTTCAAGCACCCTCTGCTGTGCTTCCTGCTCAATGCGCCGTGATCGTGCCTCGTCAAGAGAAGTGGATTCCTCAGACATTCGTGCGTATTCGTCAAGCTGATCCTGCAGATTGGATGTCACATCAAAAATAGTTTCCTCATTCTTGCGCTCTCTGATCGTGGCCTCTATTGATGACCTCAATTTGTCGAGCTGCTTGGGTTGCAGGTCGTTGGAGGACAATATCGTGATATGTGGTAAGGCCTTGGGGTATGTTTTAGGCATTGAGACCTTGATAGATATCTCGATAGCGGAATTGTACTCTTTTGTGGGGCGGAGCTTCACAATAAACTGAGGAGAGCTGTCGCGGTTCCACACCTTCTCTCGGGCAAGCTCCTCAAAATCTTCCATATAGATGGCCTTGAGAGCCTCCACCTCATTGTTTTGGATCTCAGAGTAGTCCATTATCTCACTTTACCTCCTTATATCGTCTTTACAATAGGTAACCACTAGCCAATTAGTCTCTTTTGTCTCCTCTTTGACAAGTTTATACCGGGAGCTTATGTCAAGCGGCTCTAGTCGCTATGCGAGCCACAGAAAGGCTGATTCGTTACAGTTTATAGAGCTCAATGAGGACCGATGCTGTACAAATTAAAGTCAGAGATTGACCGCGTCCTACCCTGCACAGCTCTAGCTCTAGGTTAGTGCGACTGGGTAGTTGACGGTAGTGTGGAACCTTGAGGTGAGCAAGCAACTGGTGGTTTCAATTGAGTCTATTTGGGCAGAGATTCCAGGCAAATCGAGAGGTGAATACGAGAAGAAGCTCCCGCATTTTGCGTGGCTACCTTTGGGGATACATTCCTGCACGCTTTGCATGCTCACTATTCAACTAGGTATCCAGCCTCTCGTAGTCGGCATTGTGAATATAATACATCAGACTACGATTTCATGCAACAATTACTATTAACTTCTAGGGTACATTCAGTCTCCATCTATCGTCATCTCAGGACACCACCACATATGAGCCCCAACTACTTAGCACATCTAGAGCCTCCATGTACAGACGGCCATCAACTATCAAGTTATAAATACACGCAATAAATTAGTCGAAATCGTCATCAGAGTTTTCTTCATGCACTAGTTTAACCGCTGGAGCTCTCGATCCCGTAACTCGAGCTGCTGGCGCTTTTTTAGGTACTGGCTGGGATTGGTCCCTCTTTGGGCGGCCACGTGGTTTGGGCTTCGGTTTGAGCATCTCTTCTTCTACAGGCGAATCGCTCTCAATCTCAATGGTTTCAACTCGCGACTCTTTGGTATTTCTAGACCGAACACGGGACCTGGCCACTTCTAGATCTTGCACAAAAAGTTCGTCTTCGTCTTCATCATGTTCATCATCATTGATGAAATTCGCATTGGATCCACTATCCGCCATTTTGACATCATCATCCCCCTGGTTGACTACGGGAGCAGACTTTACCCCTACATTATCGGCGCTCTCAGAGGTGATGGTCTCCACATTTGTGCGAAGGGTGAGATCTACAAACTCCTTGAGTGCAGCTTTGTCGTCTTGATCTACAAACTGAGCAATAGCACCAGTCATTCCCTTTTCGGGAATCACTTGCAGAGTCTGTTTCTCCAAGAATTGGTGCACCAGCTCACTTAGTTGAACTTTCCCGTTTTCATTAGGAGCCTCAAATTCAATATTCAGTTCTGTTTTGGATTTTGACGTCTGGGCATCCCGTTTTTTGGTGTATTGGACTACATCATTGGGGTTGGCAACCAAACCGCCAAATTTGTTCGAGAATCTTGTGGGGTTTTCCACAACATATCCTCCACTATAGTCAACTCGCAACCTCACAAGTGGCAGGGGAGCCGCCTCTGATGAGTCTGGATTTAAATCTTTCCATTCTTGATTGGCTTTCTCAATAAGCTCTTCTACCTGGGCTTTCATCCATACACTAATCTGCTTCTCGGAATCCTTGGAAAACTTGATGCTTGAATCATGCTGAATACTTACAGTTTTCATTTTGAATGGGCGCACTGTCCTCAATGGGACTTTCTCCAAGCGGTAGCATCTGGAAGATTCAATCTCCAAGATGGCCACATATTTTTTGACGGCTTCTCCCTCACAAAGGCTTGTGGCCACACTCGATCCTGGCTGCAAGACCTCAAAGCCGGTGTTTGGGCTCAACTCGGGATCGATACGACACTCATGTTCATGACCCCAAACAACCAGATTGAAGAATGTGGGCAAAAATGTTTCGGGGAGATAGTTTGTGTCTGTATGCGCGGCTCTATTCTGATGCACAACCAATATATTGAAATAGGTATCCTGGTCAGGAGTGGTGAGAAACTTGACATGACCGTTACGGAAAGCACGGTGTAACCGCTCGTCGCGGACATTGCTAAGTCCATAGAGGGCAACTTTGACATTCCCCCTTTTGAACAGGAGCGGCGTCACCTCAATACTATCATTGTCGAGGACTCGGCCGAAATAGTTGATTAGGCCGGTGCATGAGAGCATATCAAGAGGACTAAGTAGAACAGTACCACCGCGATCATCGTGATTACCGCTTATAGCAAATACAGGGATCGCGACATTGATATTGGGGTCTTCAAAGTTCGCATGATCCAGCTCTGAGTCGAGGCTCAGCTGCCCATGATGGAGCACTTCGAACTCAATGGGTTTGTCGCCCAAACATCTTGTCCTAAGTGTTTTTACAACGTCATACAACGAGCGTTTCGTTGGTTTATTGATATGAAATAAATCGCCTCCTTGGAGCACAAAGTCAACGTTATGTGTTTGGGCAATTTCCATAACTTCATCAAACGTCCTTGCCGAATCTGCTCCCCTTAGAGGATCAGCCTCGTTATATCCTACATGATTGTCTGTAGTTACCAGAATTCGCATGGCTGACAAGTAGGTGGGTCGCTTTTCGTCGTTCACAGTGCACTTGTAAATTGTTTATGAATTAGTGTGTTGTTAGAATATGTACAAGTATAGACTCTATCCATATCTATTCCAATAATTCCAAAAAATCTTGTACCCACCCCCACCCGCAGCTATATTTACCTTTCCATTTACATAATTTCTAATGAGCTTCAGCGTGCCTCAAGGAAAAAAATTTGACACTGGCGCTGATATTAAGCCCTTTTTGGATGAAATTAAAGCCGATACCACTACTGTGAACTTTGGTGGTAGCACATATAGCGTCGAGGCTACTAAAGCTATCGCCGACAAACTGGCTACCCTTGATGCCATCGAGGTTGCCAACTTTGACGACATGTTCACTGGCCGTGATGGTCCTGAAATCGCTGAAAGTATGAGAGATATTCTTGGTGCTTTACAAGGGAAACACAAGCTTCATACCATTGATTTGAGTGACAATGCATTCGGAATCGTTGCTCTTGAGCCCTTGAAGAAGTTCCTTTCTAGTCATGCACCGCTGGAGCACTTGATTTTCGCAAACAATGGGTTCGGACCACACTCTGGTAGCATCATTGGCCAGGCTCTTGTTGAGCTGGCCGACGCCAAGAAAACCCAGCAGTCCAAGCCCTTGCGTACAGTAGTTTGCGGTCGTAACCGTCTTGAGGCCGGCTCAATGGAAAATTGGGCTAAGTTTCTCAAGGCACATGGCTCAGTGGAGACTCTGCGTATCTATCAGAACGGTATTCGCCCCGAGGGTATTGAGCAGCTGATGATCGAAGGATTGGCTCACTCTCCCAACCTCCGTCATTTAGATCTCACCGATAACACTTTTACTTTGCGTGGCTCAAACGCCATGTCTCAGGTTATCACCAACTGGAAGGAAATCGAGGAAATCGCCATTAGCGACTGCTTGCTTAGTGCAAAGGGTGCTGTAAAGCTCTGTAATACTATTGCCGAGTTGAACCTGCCCGATCTTCACACTCTTCGACTCCAATACAATGAGATTGATTTCAAGGGCCTCGAGGCACTCAAGAAGGCCATTCACACCAGCATCCCCCAACTCAAGCTCCTGGAGCTCAACGGTAATTGCTTCAGCGAGGAGCACTCTTTTGTTTTCGATATTCAGGATATTTTCGAGAAGCGTGGTCACGGCGAGCTCGACGAGCTTGACGATATGGAGGAGCCTGACTCTGACGAGGAAGACGAGAGCGAAGAGGACGTCCAAGACAAGCTCGAGTCTGGTGCTCGTGATGCAAAGTATGCAGAAGATGAGCCTGCTGAGCCTGAGAGCGATGGTGAGGTAGCTGATCTCGCAAAGGACCTCAACAAGACCCACGTTTAAAGTATATATGACTATTGATTTATACTCTTTAAATTGCAAAACGATCTGAAGTTCAACTGAAGTTCAATTCAAATTAAAACTTACGAACAAAAACATTAGGTATGTGTACTTTTATGTGTTTTTGTTTGTATTCATACGAACAGTCAATCAGTTTTTGGCTGTTTATCTCTACCAAAGCTCAGAGTTCTCACGGTATTACTCACCCACTTGTGTGTGGGGCATCGGGAACTATTAAACCCCTGTCTCAACCTAATCATGCTGCAGGCCATTAAGACCTTACAGCCCAGTTTTATCGCAGAATGGACGACAGTTGGAGCCCTTCTCCTGGTAGCACTACCATTTGAGCTGTGGATTGAGCCCCGCCATCGCCTTTTCCGCCTCGATAACACTGCGATCCAGTTCCCCATGACCTTGCATGAGCATGTTCCGAACTGGTTTTTAGTGATACTAGTCTTTCTCATGCCTCTAGGTATAATGTCTAGCTTGTGTTTTGGCTCTCAGCGGCTTCGTAAAGTCGGCTCACAGACCCTTTTGGCATTCATGTTTGCCATGTCCTTGAATATGCTCATCACAAATGGGCTTAAATTCATGATTGGCAATCCAAGACCTGACTTTCTCAGCAGATGTGTACCTAAAGCAGGCGCTGCTCTCGACAAGTACGTGGATGTCACTGTTTGCTCCAACCAGCATGGAGCAGTGATGCGTGAAGCATTCAAGAGCTCACCCTCAGGGCATTCATCTAACGCATTCTGTGGCCTCGGGTTTTTGGCACTGTGGCTCAATGGCCAGGCTCGACTTTTTGGCAATATTACAACAAGTTATGCTGCTGTTGGCTTCTTGAGCCCCTTTCTACTGGCGGTATTTATCGCCGTGTCTAGAATCGTTGATTACCGGCACCACTGGTATGATGTACTTGCGGGTTCTATTCTGGGTTACACGATTGCTTATGGTACTTATCACTTGTACTTTACGAGAAAACCGCACCCCACAAGCTACAGCCCGGTACAAGGTGGTCAGGTGTCCGCCATAGTATAATTTATGTAAAGACGACGATATAGCATCCAATTAATGTTTTTTTTTTTTGTTTAGAGCATAGAGTTTGACACTTCAATTCCAACTCACTAACTAAACACAAACTCCAGTCCACTATAGTGAATATATGCCCTCCACACTCTCGGCTTAGTCATGGCGAATGAAAACCACTAGTTTGTCAGAAGCACCGGTAACCAACATGTCGAGCCAACCTAAAGATCCTTGGGCCAGACAGTAAGTATTGCTTGTTTAATCCGAAGAATCCAACTAACTAAGAGAAGCATGGCGCTACCAGGGCCCGTTCACCCGTGCCAACCGTTTTAAGGGCTCACTACCTGGCTTTGGCACCGCCGTTGTTGCATTCGCCATCTACTATGCCTATGACTATGCCACTGCCCAACCCCACCACCATTAAATAATTAATTTGCAAAAAATCTTAGCCACCTACTTATATATACTCTTGGAGACGACTGGTCGTCCTCTCACCTGTCTGCTTACCATGAAGCCTTCTCAGCATCTCCGCGATGAGGTTGATCTCCTAAAGTTAGTGTATCACAGAAATAAAAACCAGCATAAGAACCAGGCCTGGTGGAAATACTTTAGCATATTTCTTCGAAGAGCCTCACAGTTAGCTAAATCCAACAAGCTTGATCCAGCGACGGCAAAGTTTCTCGACAGAAAGCTAGTTCCACAGCTATGGCGTGCCTTGCACTCGGCTCTAGCCCAGGGAGCGTTTCTAACAATCACATTCACTGCTATGGCTGGAGTGGCTCGTATAGCTGAATTAATTAGACCGGCTGTGCCTGTGAAGGCCCATCAAAAACTAAGCTCAGATCATAAGATAAAATTTGAGCTTCAAGAAGATCTAGGTGAAGAGATCTCTGAAGTGTACCTGGAAGAGGTCTCTACGCAACCGGGTTTGATCTCTACGAACACACAAGCTAGTTCAGCCTCCATGAGCTCACAGTATGGCAAAGGAGCTCCCAAAAAAAGCAAGCTGACTGGCAAGTCATCTCAGATCAACGCAATTGATGATATTTTTGGTCCATCGTCTAGTAGCGCAAGAGAACATGGCCGCGAGAAGACCAAAAAGAGCTCCAAGAAAAAGAAAACTGATGCGATAGATGCCATATTTGGATGAGCTATGTGATTTATGTCGTTTGTTCGGTACTGGCTGTCTTTCTTGAAACTACCTCGTATCTATCTGGAAACACCACCTCTATTAAACTAACGAATAGGAGGAAAGCCTCACCGCACGATTGTAAATGAGACCTTCAGGTGAGGTGTGTATTGAAATAGATTTCGCCCCCACCTTCCTCACACACTCTGCACAAGACCGCATGAAGACCTCATAAAGAATGCAGCAGCAGTGGATTGCTCATAACACTGTTGACTAAACCCCGCGCTGAGATTTTGTTACTTTGGAACACTAGCATTGTGCTATGTAAGTAAGTTAAGCGCGTGCACCTTTCATTTGTTAATCATTTTTAGCTAGTTTCTCCCAACATTAAAGTAACTACCCCTGTAACGCGGCATTGGCGGAAGCATTGGCTGCGCATCTACTACGGAACATATGAGCATCTGTAATCAAGTGTTGCACCTCAACAGCATGCATATGCGTACTGCAAAGAAGACAGGCAACAGGGTAGAACTAGCAAGTCACGGGCCGGTTTGTAAGTTAAAACAAGTACGAGTCCACTATAGAGCCTTTAATTTGGCCCACCCTTGTTATATTTGCCCCAACTTCCATAATTAAGCCTTCCGGACAGATGCAAAGCCGTGCGACATTACATAATACACGCCCTCTGCGCGCTTGGGATATATATATAAACTACACCCAACTTACCTGGCTTTATGATGACGCATGACAAGGACCGCCTTCCCCTAAAAAAGGACGGCGATGTCTATGTAGACGCTTCAGATAAATCTCAGGATGGTATAGCTCCTTATACTGGACCTGAGGAGGAGAATGTGAGGCAGTTGGCGCGCACAATGAGCCGACAATCGCGTGATTCGCGCGGTACTTCAATGCTAGCTGGTGAGCAGGAGAACCCCTTCTCAGAAGCCGCTAAAGGCACCGAAATTGACCCTGAATCCCCCAATTTTCGCGCACGCAAATGGCTCAGAAATATGCACCTCTTGCGTACTGCTGATCCCGATAATTTTCCTCAGCGTGAGGTCGGTGTATCATTTAGAAACCTGGGCGCATATGGTTATGGTCAGGATACCAATTTCCAGAAGAACGTGTTGAACGTTTGGCTCGCAGCCGCCCTCCAGCTCACTGGCCTCGTTTCCAAGCGCAACACTAATGTCTCTCGAGTCCAGATTCTAAAGCCCATGGATGGTGTTGTTAAACCGGGTGAAATGCTGGTTGTTCTCGGTCGTCCTGGTGCTGGCTGCTCCACATTCCTCCGCACTATGGCCGGTCAAACTCATGGCTTTAACCTCGATGAAGATACCAACCTCAACTATTCCGGCCTCTCCATGAAGCAGGTTGCTACCAGATACCGTGGTGACGTCGTTTACTGTGGAGAGTCTGAGCTCCATATTCCCCAATTGACTGTTGGTGATACTCTTTTGTTTGCCTCGCGTATGAAGACTCCTGAGCATGTTTTCGAGGGTGTCGGCCCCGAGCAATACGCTAAACACATGCGCGATATGATTATGGCCACTTACGGTCTTACTCACACTATGAATACCAAGGTTGGTAATGATCTCATTCGCGGTGTCTCGGGTGGTGAGCGTAAACGTGTTTCCATTGCTGAGCTGGCCCTTTGTGGTTCGCAGTTCCAATGTTGGGATAACTCTACCCGCGGACTTGACTCTGCCACTGCTCTTGAGTTTATCCGTTCATTGAGAAACTCTGCCGATATTTTTAAGGTTACCTCTCTTGTTGCCGTTTATCAGGCTTCCGAAGAGATGTACAAACTTTTTGACAAGGTTGTTGTTCTCTACGAGGGCGTGCAAATCTTCTTTGGTCCTATCCACGAGGCTCGCGATTACTTTTACAATATGGGCTGGCAACCAAAGCCTCGCCAGCCTACTCCTGATTTCCTTACTTCGTTGTCCCAGCCTAGCGAGCGTGAAGCTCGCGCTGGTTACGAGAACAAGGTCCCTCGTACTGCTGAAGAGTTCCATCAGATCTGGGTTAACTCGCCCCAGCACGCCAATTTAAATCAGGAGATCGATGCATTTGACAATCATTACACTTCTGAGCATGTTGATGAATACGTCAAGAGCTACGCCGCCATGAAGTCCAAAAGATTGCCAAAGCGCGCTGCATACACCGTGAGCTACGGTTTCCAGATTAAGGCATTGGCCTCTCGTGGGTTCAAAGCCCTCGTGGGTGAGCCCACTATGCCCTTGACTGCTGTCATTGGTAACTCTATCTTTGGTTTGATTCTCTCGTCAATGTTTTTCAACTTACAGCCTACTACCGATTCTTTCTTCTCTCGTAATGCGCTTTTGTTCTTTGCTCTGCTGTTCAACGGTATGAATACTCTACTTGAAATTTTCCAGCTTTTCCAGTCTCGTCCCATTGTGCAAAAGCACCACCAATATGCATTGTACCACCCTACCATCGACGCGTTCGCATCCCTGATTGTTAACATGCCCCAAAAGATCTTTTTGGCTATTGTTTTCAACACCACCATATACTTTATGGCTAACTTGCGTCGTGAACCTGGTCGCTTTTTCTTCTTTTTGCTCGTTATGTTTTTCTGTTCTGTCATGACCTCGCATCTTTTCCGCACCATTGGTGCCGCTTCGAAATCCTTCACAGAGGCAATGATTCCCGCCAATATTGTTTTGTTTGCATTGACTGTTTTCACTGGTTTTGTCATTCCTCGTCGTAACATGCACGAGTGGTGCAAGTGGATCTCCTGGATTAATCCTTTCTCCTACGCTTTCGAGTCAATGTTGGGTAACGAGTATCATGACCGCTGGTTCGAATGCAGCTCCTTTGCCCCTCCCTACCCTGACGCTGAAGGTACAACTAGAATTTGTGCCGTTAATGGTGCTCATCCTGGCTTCACAACTGTTCTTGGAGACGATTACATTGGGGTGGCATACCGCTACTACAATTCTAACAAGTGGCGCAACTTTGGCATTCTGGTTGCTTGGACAGTCCTCTTCCTGCTTACTTACATGTTGCTTGTTTGGCTCAACCCTGGTTCTCGTACCAAGGGTGAGGTGCTTGTTTACCCTCTTAAAGTCCTTCGCAAGATGCAGTCAGGCAAGAAGGCTGATACTGAACACCAGGGACAGTCTGATACCTCTATGAACACAAGCGAGAAGGCCAGTACCGCTGAAGGAAATGAGACAGAGAAGATCATTGAGGCCTCTCAGGATGTGTTTTACTGGAAAGATGTTTGCTATGATATCAAGATCAAGAAAGAGCCTCGTCGTCTTTTGAACTATGTTGACGGTTGGGTGAAGCCCGGTACGCTGACCGCTCTGATGGGTGCCTCTGGTGCTGGTAAAACCACTCTTTTGGATACTTTGGCTAATCGTGTTACCATGGGTGTTGTTTCCGGCCATATGTTTGTTAATGGATATCCCCGTGATAATACCTTTCAGCGTTCCACTGGTTATGCTATGCAGCAGGATCTCCATCTCAGCACTGCTACCGTTCGTGAAGCCCTTACTTTCTCTGCTCTTTTGCGCCAGCCTTTTTCTGTTAGTTATGAGGAGAAGGTTGCTTATGTCGATAATGTCTTGAAGATCCTTGAGATGGAGCCTTATGCCGATGCTGTTGTTGGTGTCCTTGGTGAGGGTCTTAATGTCGAGCAGCGCAAGCGTCTTACTATTGGTGTCGAGTTAGCTGCTAAGCCTAAACTTTTGTTGTTCCTTGACGAGCCCACATCTGGTCTTGATTCTCAGACAGCTTGGTCCATTTGCCAGCTCCTCAAGAAGCTTTCCAACGCTGGTCAGGCAATTTTGTGTACTATTCACCAGCCCTCTGCGCTTCTGCTCCAGCAGTTTGACCGTCTCTTGTTCCTGGCCAGAGGCGGACGCACTGTCTACTTTGGTGATATTGGTGAAAACTCAAAGACTCTTACCGGTTATTTCGAGAAGTATGGTGCTGATCCTTGCCCTCCTGAGGCTAACCCCGCTGAATGGATGCTGTCTGTTATCGGTGCTGCACCGGGCTCCACCGCAAACAGAGATTATGTTGACGTTTGGCTTCATTCTGATGAGCGTCTTGCTGTCCGTGAAGAGATTGCTTCTTTGATGGATAAATATGGCGCCTCTGATAAGAATGTCAACCCTGACTCCAAAGACGCTGGTGAGTTTGCGGTTCCTTTCTACTACCAGTTTGCTCAAGTTTGGGTTAGAACAATGCGCGACTTGTGGCGTAGTCCTCTCTACATTTGGTCTAAACTGGGTCTCTCCATCATCACTCACTTGTTTAATGGATTCACTTTCTTCAAGGCAGATACATCACTTCAAGGTCTCCAGAATCTTATGTTTTCCATTTTCATGTTTGCTGTTATCATCAACTCTATCATTCAACAAGCTCTTCCCTCATTTGTTATTGCGCGTGATCAGTTTGAGGTGCGTGAGCGCCCTTCCAAGATGTACAGTTGGTACTGCTTCATGCTAACTCAGATGGCCAGTGAGCTGCCTTGGCAAATCCTCACTTCTGTCTTTGCATTCTTGTGCTGGTTCTATCCTATCGGCTTCACCAATGTGATGAGCCTTACCGATAGTGTCGCCCAGCGTAGTGCTCTTACGTTCCTCTTCTGCCTGGTGTTTTACATCTATGCCTCTTCTATGGGTTACTTTACTATCTCATTTATGGCCGATGCCGACTCTGCTACTAATATCGCCATTCTTTTGTTTGCTATGGCCCAACTTTTCTGTGGTGTTTTGGTTACAAAAGAGAGACTTCCTGGCTTTTGGATTTTCATGTATCGCGTTTCTCCCATGACATACTTTATTCAGGGTATGCTCGCAAACAACATTGCATATGGTATGATTCGTTGCCAATCTTATGAGCTGCTTCATGTTGATGCTCCTCCTGGAATGACATGTGGTGAGTGGTTGGGTCCTTATTTGGAGAAGTCCTCAGGCTACGTTATAAACCCCCCGGGTACATCCTGCGAGTTCTGTCCTCAAGGATCTACCAATGCTTTCCTAGATTCCATTAATGCCTACTGGAGCCAGAGATGGCGTAATTTCGGTATTTTCTTGTGTTATCCTTTCATCAACTACGTTGCAGCGTTGCTGTTTTACTACTTGGCCCGTGTACCCAAGAAGAGTAGCCGCGTCAAGAAGATGCCTCTTGACAATCCTCGTGATGACCCTGCCCTCACCAACCCGTCTGAGCCGTTTGGTGATGAGAAGAAGTCCGCCAAGAATGAGGAATAAGTAATTTCATCGGTTTAATTTATACAATGATTCAATTTTTACTAAATCGTAGAGAAAAATTTTTATAGCAGCATGTGGAGGAGCCCTGATCTAGAAGATATATCTTGGAGTTTACTCAGATATGGCGCAGAACATAAACCGTAGCAAAACCCGCTGCCATGAATGTACAAACGGCAACCAAAGAGCGTGCGCTCCACCGCGATAACCCGCACACACCGTGCCCCGAAGTGCATCCAGAACCCATCCTCGTGCCAAATCCCACCAGTAGCCCACCTACTATGATTTGCCATTTTGACGCACTAAGATCAATTGGAGCTTGAGTTAAATAAGAGGCAAACAAGTAAGAGGTGGTCAAGAGACCGATAAAGAAGTACACAGCAGGAGTCTTGGACACCAGGTTGGGATTGAGGGCTTGCCCAATCATACCGCTAACGCCCAATATACGACCAAAAAGGTATAAATATGCTACTGTAGCGCCACCAATACACACGCCTCCAACTAGAGCTCTCGCAAAGTCGTGCATCTTGTCACTGGATCCCTGTCAGCAGGAAGGCTATATTAAGATATGGCTATGGGCTGGTAAATTCTTACAGTTTTTTTATGAGTTATTCATAGTTCGTAAATTCATTAATGTCGTGTGGTCATAATTCTGTCCTGGCTTGGTGGTTCCCGACACCCTCGCCTACCTGAGTAGTAGATAGATGAATGTAAGAGTACCGGCAAATCCCCCCGCAATGTACACAATTCCACTCGAAGTCCTCGGGCCAGGGCTGCTGGTTTTGGAGATTTCCCGCTCCTTTCGTTTGCGAAACTCTCGGGCTCGACGCTCTCTGTGTTCGTCTTGACGCCTTTGGTTCTCATAGTGCTTGATATGGTCAAAATGAGGAACGTCATTCTTGGAGTGATCCCTGTGTCCAGTGCGTAATGGGTCGAGATTAGGGTCGGATCGTGTGTGGTGAGCGGCCTTTGCAGCCCACTTATCATGAAACTTGTAGCCGGATTGGGCCCGATTCGTGCCTTGCCAGCTACGCTTCTGGCCGGTATATCCCTGAGGCTGCCGAGCAGCAGTACCGAGCGTTTGGTCAAACTCTTTACGCTTGTCTTCGCTGCTCAGGATCGTGTAGGCCTGTGTGATTTCCTGGTACTTTGCCGGGTCTGCATCTTTGTTGGCATCAGGATGGTACTTTTTGGATAAGACGTAGAACTGCTTTTTAATTTCTTTAGCAGATGCATTAACCGATACACCTAAAACATGGTAATGGTTCTGTTGCTTCAGAACTCTGCTAGTACTGAATCGACGCATGAATAATTAAGACTCAGAAGAGACTCTTTCTTGACAAATGGCCAAAGTCATAAAGTCAACTAACGAGTCTAAAGTTAGAACCTCTAGATTACATACTTATAGTACTTTAGCGAAGCCGCTGCTGTTTCTTTTGCATTTTACGCTGCTCCTTCTCCTGCTGCTTCTTGAGCAACTTGCGTTGCTCCTTCTCGCTGAGGTTGTCCATGGCACGATCGGCAGCACGACGTTCCTCTGCTTTTTTGAGCTCTAATTCATCAAGACGAGCTTGCTCTTCACGACGCTTGATGCGAAGAATAGTCTCTTCACGGGTGTTTTTGAGCTTCCTAGCAACCTCAGAGCGCAGAGGCTTCTTGTTGACAAGGTGGTCGACGAGACCAATAATAGCAGTGATAAGATTCTCAAGCTGCTTTTGCTCCTTTTCGTTCTTGGGGTAGCGGAGACTGGCGTAAACGCGGGCCTTGGGAGCGATGTCCTTGATCTCCTCGGGTGCATCTGTTCTTTGGTCGGTGATAGCAACGTACTCAACCAGTTCGGGAGCGGCATTAACAGCAGCTTCAAGCTCGGGGGTCAAAAGCGAGTCGATTACATCCTTGTGCTCAGTCAAAAAGCACAGAGAGGCAGGGATACGAGGGGACTCCGATGTGCGGCACAGCGACAAGTAGTACTTGGAATCTCTCAGGTCGCGCAAGGAGTCCTTATGAACAATGGCAAAGATAGCAGGCTCGATAGACGAAGGGTCCATGGGGGTGATTTCGATTTCGACCTGGTCAGTGAGACCGTCCAGCGAGCGAAGAGAGGGCACAAAGAGACCAAGGACTTGAAGAACGACATTATGGCGGTCTACAAGGTGAAGCCGGGCCAGGAAACTCGCGATATTCTCACGGCCAGTAGCGTATGTGGTGAAACGAGCGTTGGTGTCCTGGATAACCTCTTGCTTGTCGCTGCAGCCGACCTCAGCGAACTGGTCCTTGAGAGCAGGACGAGCACCATCCATCCACCTTGCGACCATTTTTTTATTTGTGGAAATACCCCAAAAGTGCGTCAAGAGGTAGAGACCAATGGTACCCAGAACTAGTGCCTCCAAAGTGAAGTCGTAGGCCTTAATTCTCTCAAAAAAACTCATGGAGTTCCATGTTGCGGTGTCGATCTGAACATTACCACCCGTAACACTCAAGATAGACTCAATTACTGCGGGCATAGCCATGGCAGAACCGACCAGGGAGAGTGTCAAGAACATTGATGACTAAGTTACACAGAGGAAAGAGATAGGGCGAGAAGAAAAGACAAAGGAAGGGAGAAGGAATTGAGTATTTTCCTCCCCAAAGTCAATTACAGTAGATCTTAATAGTAATAATTTGTGTAAGATTTTCTATCTACAGCTCCTATTTACCTTTCTCTGTCCGACCTCATTACTCCCTCCCTACCTCTCACAATTTTCAGTCAGCATGCAACCTCCATCAGATATTTGGCAGACAATTGCAGCCCATGTACCTGCTAATCCGATAACATACACAAGATTAGCACATATCTGCCAAAGTTCCCGCTCAATATTTTTTTCTGATCATCTCTGGCGGCATCTGACCCCATGGGACCTTGAGCAGGGCTATGCACAATCATTTTTGGCCCGGGTTGACGCTCTTGATCAGGCACAAAGACAGCTGCTCGCGTCTCTCTGGAGTGACGTCGAAACATTCGACTATTGGAGCTCAAACAAGGACTACGATAACGTCGAGGTGGGTGATAATAAGGACCTGGCCATCCCTTACTCTCTGCTAGTGGCGGCAAAGATATTCAAGCAGAGAGATGATTTTGGTGATTTTGATGATTTCAGTGATTTCGATAGTGAGAGCGATGGGGATGATGAGGGTGATGATGTTTCTGGGAGCCTGCAGACCCACCACACAAAAGCGGAGCTACCAACTAATTTATTTTCCCAAAATGAGTTTGTCAAATGCGTTGTCTCTCTTTGGGGCCCCATAATCGCTCATGCACCCGAGTTCCAGCGCGACCGTGATGTGGTCCTTGCAGCTGTATCTACCAAACACTCTTTGGGTTGGAAGGTGCCTGAGACTGATGGGCATGCACTCAGATTTGTTCCTGAGCTCCAATCAAATAAGGAAGTTGTCACCGAAGCTATCATAGGTGACGGCCTTTGTTTTGAGTTTGCTTCTCCTGAGCTCCAGAAAGACCCAGTGTTTGTGGAAGAGATTGCTAAAGTGAACGGTACCATTCTTGCATTTGCATCAAATTCTATTCGAGCAAACAAAAAGATTGTTTCTGCAGCCATTATCAGTTCGGGGTTGGGCCTGGCATATGCATCTCATGATCTCAAGGGCGATCGCGAGTTGGTGATGGCGGCTGTCAAAATCCGCGGAGCTTCCCTGAGAGATGCAGTTCCTCGTCTCAAAATTGATAAGGAGGTCATCGATGCAGCAGTTGCCAATGACCCTTCAGCAGAAAAGTATATCCCCGAGGACATTGATGAAATCAAGGAGATGCTTGGAGTTGCTTATCTGCCCCCCAAAGAACCCAGACCCTTAATTTAGTGCATATTTATATAGAGTAAAACTAACTCACAGACTAGACTAGCTGCGAGATCTTGGTGTCCCAGAAATAGAGATCATTCACGTGACGAATTTTCACTACCATGCTCATCCATGGTATTCAAGCTCTAGGCCCAAGGCTACGGCCTGCTGGAATATTATTATTCGCTCGTGGAAAGAAACTCGTCCGCAAGGTAGAGTCGAAATCTGCATCTACAGAGCTCGAGCAGCGTATAAGTGCGATCCCCATGGAGCGTTATCGAAATTTTGCCATTGTAGCACATGTTGACCATGGGAAATCTACATTAAGCGACAGACTACTAGAAATAACCGGAGTTATCGACGAAACCATGAAGAACATGCAGGTTCTAGACAAACTGGACGTTGAGCGGGAGAGAGGTATCACGGTAAAAGCCCAAACGTGCAGTATGCTATACAACCATAATAATCAAGATTATCTCCTTAATCTTGTAGATACCCCTGGGCACGTTGATTTCCGTCAAGAAGTGAGTCGATCGTATGCCTCTTGCGGAGGTGCACTACTGGTAGTGGATGCTTCACAGGGCGTTCAGGCTCAAACAGTGGCAAATTTTCACTTGGCTGATGATTTAGGTCTCAAGATGGTTCCAGTGTTGAATAAAATAGATCTTCCTCATGCGGATGTGCCGCGAGTGACTGAGGAAGTATTTGATTCGTTTTCCCTGCTTGATCCCGTTGCAATCTCTGCAAAATCAGGGCTTCACGTGGAAAGAGTTCTTCCAGCAATCTGTGAGCAAATTCCGCCCCCTAAAGGCGATATCAATAAACCTCTGCGCATTCTCTTGGTCGACTCATGGCATGATCAGTTCTTGGGGGTGATCATGCTGGTACATGTAGTTGATGGTAATATTACAAAGGGAAAAAGAATAACAAGTGTCCATACGGGTCACAAGTACGATGTCAAGGAAGTAGGCATCATGCATCCAGAGCGGGTGGCCCTCAAATCATTGCGTGCCGGACAGCTGGGCTACGTTATTACGGGCATGAAAAATAGCAAAGACGCACAGGTCGGTGATACTTTTATGCAGGTAGGGCTCCCAGTAGAGCCACTTCCCGGCTTTGAGGAAGTCAAGCCGATGGTGTTTTTGGGTGCCTTTCCAGCCGAAGGTGCGAATTTTGAGCAGCTTGAAGAGAGCATCGAGCTACTTACACTGAACGATCGTTCTGTAACTCTTGAAAAAGAGACATCAAATGCTTTAGGCCAAGGGTGGCGTCTAGGGTTCTTGGGCACCTTACATGCATCTGTATTTCAAGATCGACTCCAAAAGGAGCATGGTGGGGAGCTGATATTCACTGCACCAACGGTACCCTACAAGATTATCCGCAAAGACGATACCGAGGAGATCATCACCAACCCAGATGATTTTCCAACCATAACCAGTGGTCCCTTTGGTGTCCAGGACCTACAAGAACCCTTTGTTGAAGCCACAATTCACACCCCTGAAGATCACTTGGGGAGTGTGGTCAAGTTATGCCAGGTCAACCGTGGTCACCAGGCTGACCTCGAGTACGTGGGAAATGGGCAGGTTCGTGCTAAGTTTAATATACCACTTGCTGAACTTGTCGATGACTTTTTCGGCAAGCTAAAGGGTGTCTCAAAGGGCTATGCCTCATTAGACTACGAGGATGCTGGATATCAGTCAAGCCAGATTGTGAAGCTTGAGCTCTTGATAAATGGTAGAGGAGTTGATGCTCTTGCCAAGGTTATGCACATATCGCAGGTTGATGTAAGAGGCCGTGAATGGGTCACAAAGTTCAAAGAGTACCTTCGCTACCAGTTGTTTGAGGTCATCATCCAAGCCCGGTGCGGTAATCGAATCATTGCTAGAGAGACCATCAAAGCCAAACGGAAGGATGTATTGCACAAGCTACATGCAGCAGATGTATCAAGACGTAAAAAGCTGCTCGCAAAACAGCGTGAAGGAAAAGCACGGATGCAGTCGGTGGGCCGCGTCCATATCCCGCAAGAGGCATACCAAGGGTTCCTATCTCGCAACTAATCTATATATGTATATGTATTCACTTGACTATGAATTCCCCAATCTCTAGATCGCAAGTAATAAATATGTCATTCAGTTTGTTCTCGACTTTTTCCCGGATGGAGAATCGCTTTGCTCTGTGTTGGCTTCAGCCATGGCTTTTTGTAAAAACGCCTCCAAATCAGCATCATCACCATTGTTAATGATGTGTGAAAGCTGCTCACGCTGGTCGTCATTTAGGCTGCGCTCACCGGGAACAGGCTGCTGATCCTCGTTCTGGAAGTTTACCTTGAACTCAACATTATCCCCTGCCTGGGCAGTACCAGATTTGCCCATGAGAGTCATAAAGTAGTTGATGAGCTCCGGATATTCCTGCTCCTCGACTGCCTTGTCCAGTGGGGTCTGGCCCTCGGAGTTTTTGGCATTGAGATCGGCACCAAGCTTCACCAGTTCTCGAGCAGCAATTGGCGATTCGCAAGCATGGAGGGGTGTGTCACCATCATTATCTTGGATATTTACATCACCACCCTTTTCCACGAGAAAGTTGAGGAGATCAATGTGTCCATAAGAGGCGGCCGCGTGCATGGGTGTGTATCCGTTCTCGTCTTGTTCATTGGGGTTTGATCCCCGATCGATGGATTCTTCAATGTAGGGAATATTGTTGTCTGCAGAGGCTATCCAAATATTCATTCTGTGTTGTAGATAAAATCAAAAAAGTTTTGTGGGCAGCTGAGAAATCCTGTGGCATCTGTGTATAGCCCTCTACTGACAAATTTCTAGGCACAATGTCGCTGTGGGAAACGATAAAATACAATACCGGTCAATTAAACGACCAGGAAACTGCACAATACATGTCAACCTTTGAGAAGAAAAAGGACGAGGACGATTGCAAGAAATGCAACGAGTACAAGGACTGGCTCTTGGAGTACTCACCGAGCGTCCGATTTATGAACGAGCAAATAGAGAGGATCGGAGGAAATATCAATTCAAGAAACATAAAATGCGAGAAATGCGACGATATGCAGTCTGGTGGGTTCCACCCGACTATGGGAATTTTGTTATGCCAAAACAAGTTGATGTCACGATCGCACACCGAGGACACTCTAACTCATGAAATGGTGCATGCTTATGACCAGTGTCGTTTCGAAGTCGACTGGAGCAATCTGAAGCATCATGCGTGCTCAGAGATCCGCGCATCATCACTGAGCGGTGAGTGCCGTATGATGAACCAGATGTTTAGGTTTGGTAAATGGAAGTTTGGCAAAGGTCACCAGGAATGTGTGAAGCGTCGCGCAACGCTCAGTGTAGTGGGAAATCCTGCATGCCCCGACAAAGAAACCGCTGCTCTGGTGGTAAACCAAGTCTTTGACTCGTGCTTTAATGACACCCGCCCCTTTGATGAAATTTACAAGTAATCAGGTAGAAATGTTGCAATGGAATGTGACAGGAAATTCTCTAATGAGGACCTGATACTTTGCAAATTCTACACAGCTGACTCGAATCACCCTAATCAGCCTGACACTCAACAAAATTAAAAAGCAATTCGTACATAACCTATAAAATAAGATAAAGTGAGCACAGCATTGAAGGGCCAGTGCAAATACCGATCCAGAAGATCACCCTTCCCAGTAAAGGACGATCACGCATAAACTTTACACGACAGAGAGAGGTCAGGAAAATTTGTGAAATTTGCATCAGGAATAAATAGCCGCGAATCCGATCGAAAATCACCCACATGGTCAACTCATGAACCAAAGATGACACCAGGAAGGTGAGAACCGTGGCGCCCATCTTTGAGAGTCGCATTGTAGCAATTGAGGACCGATAAACGTGGCGATACAAAAAGTTGTGCACCGGAACATTCCAATTGCGGGCAAACTCATCCCAGGATACTGTATTCCACCAATCGCGGTAGAACTCGCGGTCAGCGTACCGGGTGAGTTCTGCTACACAATTGAGTACGGCATCCCAAATCAGGTAAAAGGTCAACAAATAGCAGGTAATAAATGGCCCAATACATGAGAGCAGGATCCAAGGGTAGTGTGCGAGACGTTCTTTAATAGTCATTGTATCACGTATCTCGAGCGCGTACATTGCCACAGGATAGAGACCCTCCTCGGAAACCTGAATGAGGATCCACAAAACACCAAATACGGCTGCAAGCTTTTGGAAAAAGAAGCCCCACCTAATTTTCTCGGTGCGCGCATATTCGAGCTGGTAAACGACCGTAGGGTATATCGTGTACATAAAAAAGTCGGTTGCGTTAATGTTTCGCGGGTACTTTACAGATTTACTCTGAATGAGGAGCTCATCCTCACAAAACTTGATGCGAGCCTCAACTTCTTCAAGTGCAGGGGAATCGAGGGGGTGGTTCTCTTTGAGGAGTTGACACTCTTTTAGCTCTTTAACAATAGCATGAAGATGACCGTTATACATTGCATACGAGTGCTGCTTCATGAGGAATGTCAAATTGTGCAGCACCAGGAAAATCTGCGCAATCCAAGGGAAATCATACACTCGCGCAATGGTCAAAAAGAAAAAGAGGTAGCCAGTCTGATACAAGTGCTGCAGGATCCACCCCCAGCTATTCCATTTTACGATGCCTTTCTCGACCAGGACCTGGATAAAATATGTGACCCACATGCCTAAATAGAGGCCCAGGTCGGCAAAGGCCACTTTAACCAGACCTCTGTACATGATGGTAAAGATATTTGAAGGGATAACAATGCCTTTTTCAATCAAATTGAGCGCCAATTGCCTGAGAACTTGCACGCCTAGAACAGTCCAAAACAGGACCCAAAAGCCAAACGCCGAGCTTGAGGACCATTGAGGGCTATCCAGCAGCGTGGTCTCATGCCCTGGCGCCAGAACTATATTTCGGTAAGTCTGCCTCTGTTTAAATTCTGCGCCTGGCTTCCCTGCTGGAGTGGGCGCAAGGACAGGCTTATCGAAGTTCGACAGGGTATCAGATCCGAATGATTTAGTCAAATGCCGGCGGTGCCTACTGGGCAATCTACTCAGCGTGCTCTCCGCCGAACCCACATCAATTGACACATTCTCTGCAGCTGTCATATAAGATGGATCAAATGTAAGGTCGGCTGTATGCAATCGCCTAAATGCGCTTATTCATGCTATAATGGTGAACCCTTGGCTACTTTCGGCGAGAAGGGGTCCAATTGATTGCTGAAATACCAGAAAAATACTTATGAAAAAGCTGGTTTCAGAATATTGGAAATTATTCAAAGTAAATCTCTCGGGTGGGGTTTGGTGAGGACTTTGTGGACCCGCAAGAAAGGCTCTTGCTGATGAATCACTGCATGGGGTTTCGCCAAGCATAGCAAAGCAATTTTGCATGACTGGGGACGCTAGCGATCTGTGTTGCTATAATTGACGTTATTTCAAAAAGTTTCAGAGGGAAAAAAGGTTTATGCACACTGAAGTCACTCAAGTGATCTGTGGCAAACGCCACCTCCGAAATGCTAACCATTAAAGACTAGAAAAAATTATGTGAGAATTTCAGAGCATGAGCAGACCCGAGTACACCGCTCCACCGGAGATTTTCTACAATGAAGAAGAATCTTCAAAGTATACTGAAAATACGCGTGTTCAACAAATTCAAGCAGATATGACGTTACGTGCGCTAGAGCTTCTCAACCTGGACGCAGGACAATTCATCCTCGATATCGGCTGTGGCAGTGGCCTTAGCGGCGAGATTCTTACCGAGGAGGGCCACCAGTGGGTTGGAATGGACATTGCGGCCTCAATGCTCGGCAATGCTCTCGATCGAGAGGTTGAAGGAGACTTGTTTCTCGCCGATATGGGTGCTGGTGTCCCGTTTAGGGCTGGTAGTTTTGATGCCGCAATCAGTATCTCGGCTATTCAATGGCTCTGTAATGCCGATAGCTCAAAAGCTGACCCCAAGAAGCGATTACAGGCATTCTTTCAAACGCTCTATGCCAGCTTGAAGCGAGGTGGTAAGGCTGTGTGCCAGTTTTACCCCAGCGACCAGAAACAAACAGATCAAATCACCCACGCGGCAAAGCTTACTGGTTTTGGTGGTGGTCTGATTATTGATGGTGCCGAAAGCAAAAAGAACAAAAAGTTCTACTTGGTGCTAACTGCAGGTGAAGGAGGTGAAGACTTGAATCTCAACGGCGTCAAGATGGACGATGTACAAACAAACAAGAAACGTCGCAAAGGTGGTGAATCGAGCAAAGATTATATACAACGCAAAAAGGAATCCATGCGTAAACGAGGTAAAATCGTGGCACTTGACTCCAAATACACTGGACGCAAGCGTAAAGCTCGATTCTAAAATATTTATAGGTGTATACTTGAGACATACTAATGAGATATAATAGGTATATACAGTGATGCATAGAGTCAATACAATATCCAGCAAGAGACACATCGCTTCCTAGATCTACCTCTACAAGTACGTTCCACCGCTGATTCATCACTATGTCTACACAGTACGATTCGATTTACTATAATCAGTCGCGTACAAACGGGCAGATTCGTATGTCTGAGAGCGGGCTAGGGTGGCGCTCGTCCTCGCAAAAAGCCACTGAGCCGGTTTTGATTCCCGCCGAAGAGCTTAACGGCGCACAGTGGTCCCGCGGTGCTCGTGGCTGGATGCTCAAGTTTTTCACCAACACGCTGGGAATTGTACAGTTTGATGGGTTCCAGCCTACGGATTTTGAGAAGCTCGAGAACTCGCTCTCCAAAGTTCTCAATATTCACCTGGACCACCGCGAACACTCGACGCGTGGTTGGAACTGGGGCCACACAGAGTTTGAGCGCAATGAACTCGTGTTGAACGTGGCCAGTCGCCCCGCTCTCGAGATTCCCTACAAGCAAGTCGCTAATACCAACGTCGTGGGCAAATCTGAGGTAGCCGTGGAGCTTGCGCTTGAGACTGGCGAGCGGACCACTGCCGGTGATGAGCTCGTGGAGGTGCGATTCTATGTGCCAGGTTTGGTGGAAGGCGAGGAAGAGGTCGAGGAGGAGACAAAGGACGTCAAAATGGAGGAGGAAGACGTCAAGGCTGAAGAGGATGTCAAACCTGAAACCGACGCCGACGCTGAGCAGGAGCACGTGGCCTTCAATGCTGCTGACGTTTTCTGCCAGGAAATCAAAGATAGAGCTGAACTCGGTCTTGTACGTGGCGACGAGCTCGTTGGGATCGAGGACGTCTTGTTCCTCACCCCTCGTGGTCGCTACAATATGGACTTGTGTCCAGACTCGTTCCGTTTGCGCGGTAAGAGCTACGATTACAAAGTGCGCTACATTACTATTCAGCGTATTTTTGTTCTTCCCAAGTCTGACGATGTCAATAACCTCGTGATTGTTCAATTGGAGCCCCCTCTCATGCAGGGCCAGACTAGATACCCGTTTTTGGTTATGCAGTTCCCACGTGAGGAGAACTTGGAAGTTTCTCTTAATATCGAAGACGAGGAGTTTGAGAATAAATTTAGTGGTCGTCTCGAGAAAACATATGACGAACCTGCTTACCGCGTTGTCTCGAATCTTTTCAAGGGACTCTCGCAGCGTAAAATCACATTTACCGGCTCTTATGTCTCAGCGCTCAATCTACCCAGTGTTGAGTGTACTCACAAAACCGCCAGTGGCTCCCTCTATATTCTTGAAAAGGCACTTTTGTTTGTTTCGCGTGCACCCCTTTATATCCCTTACACTGATATTAAAAACGTTACTCTTAGCCGTGTCGGTGGTGTAGCAGTTACCGCCGCTCGTACGTTTGACTTCACTGTAACTCTCAATGAGAAGAAGCAGAGCTTTGCCTTCACCGGTATCGACAAGGAGGAGCAGCTATCTATTGAGAACTACATGGAAACCAAGAACATTTCTGTCAAAAATGACATCCTCGCTGAGCAGAAACGCTTGGAGGCGCAGATGGACCAAGAGCTCAAAGATCTCGGTAGCGACGAAGACGATGAGGACTTTGACGCCGAGGACGAGAGTGATGTTGCCGAGGAGTTTGATTCTAACCCCAGCGAAAGCGACGACTTTGATGATGATGACGATGAGGACATGAGTGACGAGCCCAAGAGCTCAAAAGCTGTCGAGCGCGGCAGCAGTGGCAAACGCGCAGCAAAACGCTCCAAGGACGCCTAACGGCACTACCACACTGTTTATCTATCTCTAATAAGTATATAACTCATGCTTTTATGCAACATTATGGGTTTTAAACATTCTTCTTGTTGTCGAATGATCTGCTAAATCACTAGATTCAAACTTAGCTTCTGTGGGGAAGGGGGGGATCGCCAGGCTCGAGCAGTACTCTGTGGCCTGTTTTGGTCAACTGATGAGCCACATGAGATTCAACGAACCCAGCAGCCCCAGCCACTAGCGAGAAAAAAAAATTCCTTTGGCCAGCCACTCTAATAATCTGAGCAGCTTCCGAGCATTCCCAGACCAGTGGGGACTATCCTAAAATGGTTTTATAACCCTCTGAAATCTAAAGGTCACAAGCCCATGCATGCGTATGCATTTGAATACCCATACTTCCGAAATAGCTTAGTACTACCAGTGACGCTCTCGTGGCCTAAAGAACAAGGGTTCGTCAGCAAAAGTTTGTTTCTCGGCCCGATTTCATCAAGCTGCCAAAGTTTAATGAAACGCAAATTTTGGGTTTTTTTTTTTCTGGCCCGCCTTTGTGGTCTGGAGTGGGTCCTCCAAACGCAGTGTCACGTGCCATATCCCATGAATTGAAACAAGACATTCCCATAGTCTTGATCTGAGCATATAAAAATGAATGAGGTTACGGACCCGATAGTTTAATCTAGTTATATGTTACTGAAAAGCTGATATACCTTGCTCACAGGCAATCAAGCCGATCATTGTGGCCACAATCACATTCTAATCTATGCTGTATGTTTGCTGACTCATTATTCTGGATGGAGTGGGCGGGGACTGGTTATTACCATTGATACCTCACGTCCTTCTTATCTAACACAGGAACTTATTTTTCTTTGTGGAGCCGGTCATGCAAACAATCAAGTGTGTTGTAGTCGGTGATGGTGCCGTTGGAAAAACCTGTTTACTTATGTCCTATTCGACGAATAAGTTCCCCAGCGAGTACGTTCCCACCGTGTTTGACAACTATGCTGTCACGGTGATGATTGCCGATGAGCCCTTTATGTTAACGCTGTTTGATACTGCTGGACAGGAGGATTACGATCGTTTGCGCCCTCTTTCCTACCCTCAGACAGACGTTTTCCTCGTGTGCTTTTCTGTGACAGCACCCGCCTCCTTTGAAAACGTACGTGACAAGTGGCTCCCGGAGGTTCGCTACTACTGCCCTGGCGTCCCCAGTCTGATTGTCGGTACTCAAGTCGATCTTCGTAACGACCCAGGCGTTATTCAAAAGCTTGCCCGCCTTAAATTGCGCCCCATTACCCCTGAGAAGGGCGAACGCCTCGCGCGCGAGGTTGGCGCCGTCAAATATGTGGAATGTTCCGCGCTTACCCAAAGAGGCCTCAAGGGCGTCTTCGACGACGCTATTGTTGCCGCACTCGAGCCACCCGCCAAGACTGCTGGCGTCAAGTCCAGCAAGAAAAAGTGTCTCATTTTGTAACGCAAAGACCTCTCTATTTATACGCGTTTCATAGCTTTAATCCTAGTAATGAGTTTGTGTTAACTTACTGCCCGCTGCCTAGCATGCGGGCGTTTATACTATAACAGTAATTTCGTGAACGATCGTATGCAGTCTTCACTTCGGTGTAGTCGAGGTGATCCTGCGGGAGTAGCTCCAGGATATGTTTGAGGAAGATGGGGTATTGCGCGAGCCGCTGAACTGGCTTCTGAAGTAAGGACCTCAGGGGAAGTTCCCGGTCGCTGTTCTCTCCAATACAAATATGAAAGCCTCGGTACTTGCTGCTGAGCCTTCTAAACACCTTCACTTGTGCATTATTATCACAGGTATATTGTTCATACACCCGGTACATATCACTGTTGAGGAATACGCACATGGCCCGCCCAATTTTGGACTCTTGTTCCCGCTCATCAATGGTGTACCGGTTGGTTAGAATATTCACTGGTAAAAACTGCTCCAGGAGAGACACAAGGCCAATGCTAATGTCAAAGATCTCCGACAAGTTGCTAAAAACCAGTGACAGGTGCTTGTCAGGGACCCCCATTTGAATACCCTTTTGCATTAAGGTGGAGATTGCCAGCCCCAACTCACGAGTAAACTGTTTCTCAGTATAGTAAAGCTCTCTGATACAGTTGTGGCGCGAGTGTAGCCCAGCCATATCAATTTGCATTGGCGCCAGCGCATTCTCTGTCGAGCTGGTACTGCTAACAGAGTAGTTGGTCAATGAAGGAACCTCGTCAGATAGAGCATCACTGTGCGCTCTGGTGTGGCCTTTGATACTCTCTTGCGTTCCGCATGCTAGTTTTTCATGGCCTTCGCTCTGCGATAACCAAGTCCCGACCAAATTGCGTCCACTGTGCCTCTTGGGGATAGCCGGTACATTAGCTGCTTTGAGATCCCCCAAAAGTGGGCTCGAATATGACGCCTTGCCGAATGTATCCAAAGTCGGGTAATGAGAGGACGCCTCCAAATCAAGCTTTGAGACCTGGTTGCTTTGCTTCATGACGCTTCGGCTCTTGGAGTTCTTGCCTATTTTCAGGGGGAGTACGGGTGCAATCGTGCTAGCCACAATCGTGTCTGGTGAATCTGGTGGTGTGCCCAAGCCATACTGTAAGTGAATAATCCCTTGCGGCAGGCTAGAGCTTCGTTTGTGAATGACTGGAACGAAGCCACCGCTCGAAAGCGTGGGAGTCTCCATTTCGTCGATAGATTCACTAGGAGTTGTAAGTCTCATGAGGATACTGCTTCAGCACTTTTGTGTGGAGTGTGAAACCAGCTTATGATGCTGCGTATGTGCCATGGGCAACTTGCATGCTATATACAAAACGTGCATATATAATATTTTTAGTAGATGATTTGCAAATGGCAGGTACCCCTGCATGATATAATTACGATAATCTCTAGTCAAAACATATTTGTTGCCCCTACAGTAGATTGCTAGACCAGGGTATAGCGCTTCTGAGACTCCTAGCAGGCTTTTACTCTTCTAGACGCATGTTTCAGAATCAGGCTGCTTTGACGAGACAGGCTCGAAATGGCAAGGCTGTGCCTCGCTAAGTTCAAACGCAAAGGCAAAGCGAGCAGAGCGTTACAGGATCAGCCAAGGGCCGAAAGGTTGTTGCTTTGCACTAAATGTGAGTAGTAACTATACGAATTCTCGACATATATCTCATATTGTACCCGCGTCGAATTCCGAGGGAAGTCCAAAAGAATTTTATTTGCGTGCAGTAATATCCAGAGTCTTTTAGGAACGACCCTGAAACATCTTTAAGACTCGGTCCGAGTTCATGTGCGCCTTGTTACGATAACCTGTTCAAATTGATAAGAATACTCACCATTTTCTAGCTTTTGTGAACTAAACGGCGGTTTGATAGCGAGCCCTTGCTTTTCTCGAGCATGATTCCTATCAAACTAGTAAATAGCACCTTTGTTTGTATCTAATTGTCCGATTTACCAGCCATCTGCCTGTTATCCGTATTGCAATCCATATGCGCTGATATACTGATTGGAGCGTCCTCCCACAACAACCAAGGGTGGGTTTGAAATACATTGCTCCGCCCAAACAAGATTTTGCAGCGTTCGAATATCTTCAAGTTGAAAAAAGCAGCCGTTAAGCGGGTGACTCTATCGAACGTCTTCCGACTTAATTTCTGCAAGCACCGATCGACAGCGGCAACTTCTATAAATTGAATACATCCCTAATACTCTAGCTCCTCATAAACCAACAATTCGATTTAAAGTATTATTTACACGCCGAATCTAGTCGAAGACCTTGCTAGGCTTAAACCTAGGATAGATTCTCAGAGGGAAGCTTCAGAACCACTTGAACGATAATGCACTCGAGTCACAAAAATTTGCTCCAGGTGGGGCTCGAACCCACGACCCTCGCGTTACGAAGTGTGACATAAACATAATCAGTCACGTGGACAGACTATAAGCACGATGCGCTAACCAAAACTACGCCACTGGAGCTGATTAAAACCTAACAGTATTCAGTTGAGCGAATCGAACACGCGATGGCACTCAACTGACCACTCGACCAGGTATTCAACAACGCCTAGTAAGCTTCCAACAAAGTATTAGTTACAAGATTGGATTTTTTCAGCGCCGCCCCCGCGGCAACTTGATTCCACAATACGATTTGTGCGTGCTTGGAGCGAAGGCACCAGGGAAAAGAATTTTTCAATCCCCGTGCATACCTCCCCACCCATACCACATGATCCAGGATGACAGTCAGCAGCCTAGAATTGGCATTTTCATGAGCTGCCTAAATCAGTCTATCATATAGATGTGAACACCACCAACTTTCAGGATCGCTACTTTGAGAAAGCATCACCAGGCCATTGAAACAACCGAGCTGAAGCTCTGAGAACTTCACCAGGACTTTCATTGTTCGCTCACCCCTTTTTATCTTCTGAGACCATAACTAAAATATCAATTTAAGGAGTCTACAGCCTATTGTAAGCCTTCACGATGGCCTCGGCAATGGGTGTGGCACTGGCAGGGTTGGCGCCCGTGATAACACGTTGGTCTTCTACGACATGGGCATTGAATGGAGGATTTGGCTCGTCGTATTTGCCACCAGCATGTACGAGCACCTCCTTGACCCGCTTTTTGCCAGTGCGCTCAATGGCAGCGTCAAGATGCATCAAGGTCTCACCCTCGTCAGCGAAGCCAGTCACCAATTTTCCATTGATGATGGGTTTTCCATCCTTACCATTGACGAATCCCAGAAGAACAGGGCCATGACAAACAGCAGTGGCCAGTCCGCCCTCTTCGTAGACGTCGGCAAAGAACTTCGCAAGACCCGGAGCGTTACCATCGAAATCAAATACAGTACCATGTCCTCCAGCAGCGAAAACGACACCAAAATCCTCATAGCTCAAGTCTTTAACTGGTTTGATTGCGTCCAAGAATTTGTTAAACTCGTGGCTCTTGTCATTGAGGATTGCAAGCTCCTCAGGGGCAATTGCAGGCTCAGCCACAGAGTGATCATCCCAGCCAAATTTTCCATTTTCAGAAACCAATTGAACTTTAAACCCTGCTTGGGTGATCACCTTCCACGGGTGATAAACTTCGGAGAAGTAGGCACCTGTTTTCTTTCCGTCGTCATAGAAGGGGCCGTGATAGTCGGTTACAGCGAGGGCTACAGCTTTAGGTACCGTCATGACTACTCAGAGGTCTTTAAACTCCATGTACTTATATACCCATTCCCGATCTCGCTTAATTTTGATGCACGAGGCGCATAAGGGCAACCGCAAGGGGCCCTCTAAATGGCTTTCTGTAACCTTTATGCCTCATATTAGTCTTGATACTCCTCACTATCTACATATAATACCTGCATTTCTACAAGATAAAGCTGTCATGGTGCAACTCCCTGTAAAAGGTGAAGCTCAGACAAGATGAGGCAGTAATGCTTCTGTATGCACGATCTTCGACACAAAAATCCTACTAATCAGATCTGCTACTCCAATATCATGTGAGATTGAGCCATCCCAGTCAACCATCTACTTTGAGCACCCCGGGATTCTGAAGGCAAGATATCGCAACGTGTGGAAGCTCATACTCCGTCGCCGGGCTCCATAAAGCGAGCAGGAGCAACAAGTCATACCAAGGTAGCTATCTTGAGTTGTGTAGTTGGGCGACAACTTCAAATAATCAGCAGCTTTTTCAGGGTTCCTTTATGTCATGAGTTAGCGGGCTACAAGATCAATTGGCTCAGCGCCGGCTGTCAATTTTATGTACAATACTCGCATGGCTATCTAGTAGGGGGACCATATGATAGTCTCTAGTGTATGGTAACCGTTTTTTCTCTTATCCCACAATTTTCAAATAATAATATGTACCTTAAACACTGCTGCACTCATTCTGCAGGTCAAGCAGTTTTCTGTAAGCGAAAACTCGGCAGTTTTGGAGTAGACTATGTATAAAAACATCCACATATAAACGCGGTTATATTTTTCTGTGCATATACTAGCAAAAAATAATGTGCTCCTCTATGAGGTCTCTGACATTGAAGTCTCTGGGCCCGGTTAGTTTGTAATCACTCCGACCTGACAGGATGAACGCGGTAGGTCACCAGATCGGTAGTTATGTGGAAAACGTTGTCACTAGCATCCTACGCGTACTGGCGCTTATTCCCGGATCCCAAATAATTGGCCAATACATCAAAAAAAGCCATCAGAACGACCCAGCGCGGACAGTCTTTGAGATTCTTTTGGCGCTTTTTGCACTGAGGTATTTTTTGGCTTCAAAGCAGTCACAAGATTCAAAGTATCATGTTCATCTCAACTCCAGAGAAGTAGATGAGTTGTGTAAAGAGTGGGTGCCTGAGCCGCTTGTTGATAAACTCCCTGACCAGGTCTTGGAGAGTGAGATACCAGTTATTCAAGGATCTAATGGCCCCAAAGTGCAAGTTGAAGGCTACGCACACGAGATGGTCAATCTCTCGAGCACCGACGTGTACGACTGGAGTCACTCTTCTGAGATTAGGGACGTGGCTATCAAGACTATCCGGAAATACGGTGTGGGCCCCTGTGGTCCCGCGGGATTTTACGGAAACCAGGCCGCACATATTGAGACGGAGCGTGTTTTGGCTAGTTTTCTTGGCGCTGAAGCTAGCATTATTTATGCACAGGGTCTGGCCACAGCTACGAGTGTGATCCCTTGCTTTGCCAAGCGCTCTGATATCCTTGTTGTGGATTCGCGGGTAAATATGTCCCTTCAAAAGGGTGTGCAACTATCTCGTGCAAAAGTTTTGTGGTACAAGCATAATGATATGGAAGATCTGGAGCGTAAACTGCAAGAGGCTGTACGCGTCAAGCACCGTGGACTGCTACCGCGTCGTATCATCATCACCGAGGGTCTTTTCGAGTACACTGGAGATTCACCAGATTTGCGCAAGATCATTGAGCTCAAAAATAAGTACAAGTTCCGTCTCATTTTGGATGAAACCTGGAGTCTTGGTGCTCTCGGCGCTACTGGACGTGGTATCCTAGAAGAACAAAACATCCAGCGCTCCGAGATCGATATCACGGTAGGTTCGCTGGCCTCTTTGATGGGCTCCGCCGGCGGCTTCTGTGCCGCTAGCGCCCATCTGGTCGAGCACCAGCGCATTGTATCTCTCGCATACACTTTTAGCGCCGCTTGTCCGGCATACCTTTGTGAGAACCTTATTTACCAGTGCGGTGCTATGAAGGATCCAAAGTGGGCAGCCGCTAACCTTTTGCCCTTGCTCTCAAAGTCCGAAAAAGTTTACAAAATCTTGAGCCAGTGTCACAACATTGAGCTAATTTCTCGCCCTGGTATTCCGATTATCATCTTCAAGATGCGGTCAGAGGAGTCCAGCACCGAACAGGATCTCGAAGCTCAGAGCAAGTTGATTGGTGAGATTGTAATGAACGCTCGCGAAAAGCGCCTCCTGGTATCGCGTTTGCGACAAATTGCCCGCTATGAGGTTTACCCTTATGTGCATGCTATACGTCTCTATATTCCAAATGCATTGGCAGAAGCTGAACTTACTGAAGCCGCGCGCACACTCGTTTCAGTGATTGATTCTGTTTGCTAGACAATTCAATAATTATACCATTTCACATAGAAACTTAGCTTCTTGTTTATCCCTCCATATCTAGGATCAAAATGATACCCTCCTCATCCTGACTAAACTTCAATGAAGCTCTGGGGATGGTGGAAGAAACCGGAGCTGGAACAACAAGAAGAGCAGCCTACGCAGGAGAAAGTCCACATTAAACCTGAAGATCTGGAAGCTAAGCAAGCTTTGCAGAGAGCGGCGCATCCGAGTGTCAAAGACACTTTGAAAACCATCGGCCCAGAGGACTTTAAGAATATCAATAAAATCCCCTGTATGCGCAGTGCTTTGCTGACCGGTGCGGGTATTGGATCCACTGCGGGACTTGTAATGTATTTATCTAGGAGGCCGCTATCAAAGGCCGTCAATTGGGCATTTGCGGGGTTCTTTATCGGCTCTATCTTTTCATGGGAGCAGTGTCGATTCCGCCGCCGTCAGGGCAAGAAAAACGTTGTAAACGCTCGCCAGCAGTATGCAAATAAAGAGTAAATTGTACATAAATATTAAAGGCTATCTAGCTATAACACTCATCTAGCCCACATGCTAGTCTAGTGCATTAATGTGATGCACCACTATGAGATCAGATATAAAGGCGCGCTAACTCTACCTCTCACCTCGATGGAACACAATACACTCAAGCCGCGTACAGCAGCTCAATACTCTGAAGGAGCATTAATGTAAGTATATCCTTTTCGTTTGATTTGAAAATGCTAACTCTAGGATTGCAGTGACAGTTGCCAAAACTGCGCGGACCACCGCCCTGGCATTGACCCACGAGCATCCCTATGTTCTCTTATTTCTACTTGTGTTTGGCGTTTTTCTGTTCCCACTGAGCACTACCGCCATTGTGGGGACCTTGTTTCTGATCTTTGCCACTAGCTCGACCATATTCATCTCCGTTGTCTTCTTTGCGCCCGCACTGTTTATGCTGACCATCTTTGCATTGATTGTTTGGATTATTTCTGTTGTGGGTCTGGGAGCTTACCGCTACATTTGGGCCAAAGAAGAACATGAGACCATCCTCAAGAAGCCACGCTCTATCCGCTACAAGATGTTTAGGTCTACTCTGGAGAATCGCCAAGGGTCTCGGTCACAGCGTGAAACTCTCACTGCGCTGAACATGTCAACACCCCTGCGATCCTTGCATCGAATGGGATCGCCCGATACCAAGAGTATCAAACGGATCAATAGGGGCAGCACCAGCACCAGCACCAGCACCCAGAGTCCTGTAGATGGCGGAAGCGTGCGCGCAAACCTGGAGAACCTCGTGCCACCGGCTTCAATTACTACAGGCGCTACAAATCCGCTCATTGTGGATTTCTATCCCCGCGATAACGTTGACGCGTCTGCGTCCGCGGCTAATGAGGCTGCATGAGCGCCACATGTGAGGTGCACCTTCAGCCACCTGCGATACAGCCGAATGCAGCAGTGCAAAGGCACAACAAAAAAGGGTTCAAGGTGCCGTATACAAGTCGCTGAAGGCTACTGTCGGCACCATGTGCACCAATCAAGAGTACCGAACCCAGTAAAGAAAGTTTATAACCCTCCCGCAGATAAACAAGGATACATCTACACCTACACACTTGCAAACACCAATGAAGCCAGAGTTTTTAACACAAGTTCCCAGAAATATAAATCCCTGAAGCCAAGCCTGTGGCGCCGTTTATTTACTCCCCAAAAGGTGCTTGTCAAAGTTGGGTTTACGACCCGCACCCCACATGAGCGAATGGCACAGTGGGAAACGCAGTGTAAACATGATCTCAGGCCTGTAATGCCGAAATCCAAGCGGCATGCCCCCCATTATGACTACCATATGAACGGCTGGCCAAGCATGTCTGCATACAAAGTGGAACAAAAAATTCTTTCTCAACTACGACAACGATTCGGAACCGGGCATGTAAAATGCGGAGCATGCACTACTCTGGAGCGCCCTGGAATGCATATTGAATGGTTTTTAGTATCCAAGCGTGATGTCAAGCACGTTTTCAAGATGATTGAAGCGTCAATCATCTAATGTACCTCATTCTGGCTGGGGCAGAGATGTCTGGAGGGTCAACTACTTTTGCTACTATATATCTATCTAGAAAAACTTCATCATCAACAAGTGGCGAGCTGAGAATCAGTCCAGATGGGGGCGATATCACTCTCCACGCCAACCCCACACAAACCACCATAAGCAGCCCAATCACCAACCCGCTTGGCGTTGACTTTCTTGAAGCATGCATCTACAGCGTCAATCAGCTCATCACAAAGCTCTTTACTATGGCCTGGAGTTGGGGTAACGCGAAGGCGCTCCTCTCCGACAGGAACAGTGGGGAAATTAATGGCCTGAACATAGATCTTATGGTCTTTGAGTAGCATATCAGAAAGAGTTTTGGCTAAAGCGGCATCTCCAACAAGTATAGGAACAATATGCGAAGGATTCGGAATGACAGGGATACCACGCTTGGCGAATTCTGCCTTGACGTAACGGGTGTTGTGCTGTTGTGCTTTACGATAGTCATTGGTACTCATTAGCTGCTTGATTGCAGCATTGGCACTAGCCATCACACTGGGGGGAAGCGTAGTAGTAAAAATAAAGCCAGCGGCCAGAGACCGAACCCAGTCAATGTAGCGCGCACTTCCAACAACATACCCTCCGACTGACCCAAAGGCTTTACCCAAAGTACCGGTGATTATATCAACGCGCTCCATAACTGAGCGCTTACCGGGAACTTGACTCAAGGCAAAGTCAAGGTGTTCCGCAACGCCGGCACCGCGAGGACCATACATACCGATAGCGTGTACCTCGTCCAAAAATGTCAACGCATTATACTTCTCCGCCAAATCACAAATTCCGGAGATAGGAGCAATCGATCCGCACATTGAGTACACGGACTCAAAGGCAATTACCTTGGGTGTACTGATAGGGTACCTCTTGAGCTTGCTTTCGAGATCTTCGAGATCATTATGCTTGAAAATCTCCTTGTGAGCGCGAGAATTACGGATTCCTTGGATCATCGAGGCATGATTCAGCTCGTCGGAAAAAATCACCATGTCCTTAAATTGGCTACCAAAAAGAGTCAGGGTGGCGTCATTGGCAACATAGCAGCTGCTGAAAACAAGCCCAGCTTCCTTTTTGTGAAGCTTGGCGACGGTACCCTCGAGCTCTACCGCATGCTTGTTATGTCCTGCGATGTTACGGGTTCCTCCTGCTCCTGCTCCATAGCGATCAAGAGCTGTGTGGGCAGCTTCAAGGACTTTAGGGTGTGACCCCATACCCAGGTAATCATTGGCACACCAGACGGTAACCTTGTCGCCGTCTACCTCGCGGTGCGCACGGGGGAAATCCTTGGCCATTCGATTAATATTGTTGAAATGGCGGTACGATTTGTCCTGCTTCTTGCGATTCAGAGTAGCCTCGAACTGCTTCTCGTAAGGGCAGCTTGGAGCGCTTGCAGCAGCGGCAGAGCTGTTAGAGCTGGCAGAGCTAGAAGAGCTGGTAGCAGTCGCGGAAGAGGTAGCGGAAGTGGCGGCAGTAGCCTCATTGGATGAGACACTGGCGCTGGATACCGAGGAGTACGCGCATTTCCGCTGCTCGAGAGCTTTAGACATCACCGGGCAGCCATGGGCTTTGCCAACAAGAGAATTTTCATTGACCATCTGCTTGAGAGCTTGAGTGGAGTAGGATTTTATAAAGGGGCATAGTCGTTGCGACGACTTGAGAATACGTTCCATCAGACGATAAAGTTGAAAGGCGTCATTTTTTGAAATTTGTCCTGGCGAGGCCAACCCCTACCCTAGAAAAACCCCACAAGTCTAGACAACAGACAGTCTAAATTAGTTTACAGGTTGTTGCAGGTGTTTTAGGTAAAGTAGTCCACCATATTCCGTACCAATATAAGTCAATTTAATAGGCTCTCGAGTAAACTCGTCGCACTGCTTTACTCTCTTTAGAGGTGTGGATCGTATAAGCACGGCGGAGTCAATCCGACCGTGGCCAATTTTCTACCATGCATAGCCAATGCGTCCCAACAACGGCAAAATCCATTCCAAGGTTCTAATACGTATTCTAGCTATATTACACTACGAGTTCATGTAAGTACTGGGGTCAATGGGCTCATCAGGGAAATCAGGGATGGAAACCTCGAAACGCTCCTGAATCTTTTTCAAAACCTCCTCGTCCTCGGGAGTAGACACAAAGGAAACGGCAATACCCTTGGTACCGAAACGTCCAGCACGTCCAACACGGTGGAGGTACTGATCAGCCTCGGGGGGCATATCGTAGTTGATAGCAACATTGATACGCTCAATATCGATACCACGACCGAATACATCGGTGGCGACGCAGATGCGTTTGTTGTACTCCTTAAACTCCTTGTAGCGAGCGATACGGTCTTCCTGCTTGAGACCACCGTGAACCGCGATGGAAGGGAAAGAGCACTCGTTCAAAAGGCGAGAGAGCTCGTCAGCACGGCGCACAGACTTGACAAAAATGATAACCTGGTTGAACTGGATGTCGTCGAGGAGCTGATTAAGTTTACGGTTCTTCTCGGTCTCCTCAAGCTTGACGTAAAATTGTTGCAGACCGTGCAAAGTGAGCTTAGCGTCATCATCGACGTAAATCTCCAATGGGTTCTGCATGAACTTTTTGCACACATCACGGAGCTCGTTAGCCAAAGTGGCACTAAACATCATGACCTGTTTATTATGGGGAGTGTTTCTGAAAATTTCCTGAACATCACGACGCATATTGAGACCCTCAAGCACCTTGTCACACTCATCAATAACAAAAGAGCGAACGTGGTTGAGACGCAGAGCTTTATCACGAATTAAACCACCAAGACGGCCGGGTGTACCAACAACAATATTAGGGCAGTTTTCGGGGTCTTTGAGGAGCTCCTTGTCCTTTGCCTCAGGGAGACCACCAAAGAACACTGCAGTCTTGATGTCGGGAAGATACTTGGAGAAACGGTCGTACTCGTTCTTGATCTGGTAAGCAAGCTCACGAGTATGGCAGATAACAATAACAGAAACCTCACCAGGGACAGGCTCGAGCTGCTGAAGTGTAGAAAGCACAAATACAGCCGTCTTACCAAGACCGGACTTGGCCTGGCACAAAACATCAACGCCAAGGATGCTCTGGGGGATACAGATCTGCTGAACCTCACTGGGGTGCTCGAAACCACAATCAGTGATGGCGCGCAAGAGTTCAGGCTTGAGCAAAAAGTCTTTGAAACCAGTGGCATGGACACCGACGTACGAGCCCTTAGACTGACCTTCGTCCGCGGTATTATCGGCCTTCACAGCCTCCTTGTCCTCGGTGGTATTAGTGGGCGCGATATCCTCGGTATCAGAGTAGTCTAGCAATTCTTCTTCGCGTTTGGACATTGTTCAAAAGGCAGCGTCGAAGCGCCTTACGTGTTCCGCTTATGCTGTGGTGACTAATCGAGTACGCCAAGGGAGGCGATGGGGTCTTATCGAACGCGCTCTTGAAATACTCAGAGATGCAAGGGATAAAGGAGCAAATTAACCTAGACACACAAAGACTGCATAAAGTGATTTTCTGCGGTTTATCCTACTGAACAGTCACCAATTAATGTGAAAACAGTCAAGCCTTAAAGCAATCAGCAATGGATGCATGACGGGAACGCAAACTTTACAATCGGGAGGCTGGAAAACCGGCTCCCGGGACGATTTTCGGGTAACGACAGTGCTCTTTTTATTTTTTGTTTTTTGGACAGCTTGCAAGCCTATAAGTTATTGGTAAGCTGAGAACCGCAACGAGCAAACAATTCCTGGGAATCTGAGTGTAGCTCTCTCCATCTCTACCGTAACCCGTTCAACTATAGCCATGTACCCTTGAATTTGACGTTCAAATGCGACTGTGAATATCCTTCTCAGAGCATCTATGTACTAGCCCTAGTATGGTAGCATATGAACAACATATTATTTAGGGAGTTGAGGGTCGATCGATCCAGCCAAGGCCGTATACATGCACATTTAGACATAACAGCTATGAGTGAGGCAACTCTCGAAAAATTATTACCTCTCATAGCAAAAATATTTTCAGCTCTTTGATAATTGTAGCTCGTGCGCGAAAACAATTGACATCCGCGTATATATTTTTAGGGGTTGTTGGGATTTGCGCGTCTGTGCATTTAAAAAAAACCTGTCTCGGGTTTGTAGAGCAGGGCAACTGAGCTCTCAAATATAGCAACCGAATTTGCTGGAAGAATTAAAATAGAAATACGTGTATATGTTGGCTCGAACGTCTCAACTACTTAGATATGCATTCGTAACGAGCCCAGCTCATCCCATTTAACCGATTAGTTCCCCTGCTTCTTTTGCAGGAGTCACCTGCACTCGACTGCTCAGGGGTCTGTTTTCTACGAGGAAATGGGCAATATATAGCGCTAGCGATATCCACAGAATACCAATGGATTATTTTGATGTTTCAGGGCCCAATGTTTAGATGTTTATCCAATGTTTTTGCGGTACCATCTGTTTTAGATTCCCCAGCGTCTCCTGCAGAAGACGCACCTCGCCACCGTGTGACGCCACAAACCTCCACTACCAATTTATGCGGTTACCCTTCTAAGTTTCCCAAGCCCTCAGCGTGAGAGCACAGACATCGTAGTGCCAATGTGTATTTATTCTTAGGGAATCATCAAGCACATATATTAGCATAGGACGCGTTAATATTCTGGCCCACCACCCTATTCCACGGCTTTAGCGTAATTTTTGCGCCCTGGGTCTTACCCGCCAAGTGATGGCTCATGCACATGCAAGGTTATAATTGATCTACACGCATTATGCATATATGGTTTAATCTAGGCTTTATAAAAGGCTGTCAACCACCCGAGGATCGCCATAGAGACTGCATAATGCCCAGCGTCTTTAAAAAAGCTAAATCAAAGCTCAAGGACGCCTACACAAATTACGTGCCCAGCGCGGCTCTGCCGGGAATGGATTTGCACTGTCATTGCCCCGTCATGGCGAACCCATCAATGAGAACACCGACATACACCCCGAATTTGAATGAAAAGGCTCGCTACAGTTACCAGACCACATCCACATCTAGAAGTAATCACTCAAACTGGTCACACCAGAGTAGCTCGCCCCCATCATGTCCGCTTCCGTCGTTGCCAGCTGAGAGTGATCTCGGTATGTTTGATTTCAAGCAATAAGCCATCAATCTGAGAGCATTAGACGAAGTCTGCTCGAACCTACTCAAAAGACCTGGAGTCCCGCCAAAAGTCCAAGGTGCTCACTAGAAAAGGGGTAAAAAGAATTACAGCAGAGCCCTGGATTCAAATCAACCAGAAATGGTTTTGTTTCCTTCAACTTATCTATTTCTAATACACAACTGTATTTAGCTATTTATATTCAACTTGAACAGCCTACCTGGCAACTCTCTACACGATTGTTTTGCGGCGTGCGGGTGGCGGGCCCACTCACGCAAGATATTATGAATGATCATGCACGTACGATATCTATGATTACAAAGAAAATGCCTAAAAGGGGTAGGGTCATTTATTCGTTGACCGCCACCCGCACGCCGCAAAACAATCGTGTATTATGTATATATGCATAGGAGCCGTTCAGAGTACCTCGCCCAGAGTTGCTTGCTAATGACCGATCGTTTACCAAAAATTGATAAAGTATGGACTACTTTGGCTACAAACACAAAATATATCAAGGGAATCATCGCGCTGAATTACTCACTGCAGAAAGTAAATTCAAAGTATCCCTTGATCGTACTATATACCGATACTTTTGAGAAGGAGGGTCACGTGTTGCTCGACAAATATGGTATTTACAAAAAAAAAGTCAACTATCTCTTGCCAACTGCTCACAAGGATTATTCCCAAGACACTCGGTTCTACGACTGCTGGTCCAAGCTACAGCCTTTTTCGCTCTACGAATTTGAGCGTGTCGGTCAATTGGACAGTGATATGATTGTTGTCCAAAACATGGACGAATTACTCGAAATCGATCTGAAAGGCGCACCTTTTGCTGCAAGTTATGCGTGTGTTTGCAATCCCTATAACAAGCTCCACTACCCCAAGGATTGGATCGCCGAGAACTGTATGTTCACAAACTATAATGTCGAGGGAAAAGAGCACTGGCAGGGTCCATCGTTCGATCAGCCTGAGAATAAAATCCTCATGTGTAATGGCGGTCTCCAGGTTGTGGCTCCAAGCCGTGGTAATTATGAGAAGATTGTCTCTCAGCTCGGTAAAACCGACTCCACTGGCGAGTACGATTTTGCTGATCAATCCCTTCTTTCAGATGTGTTCAAGGACGAATGGGTCCCGCTCTCATACAAGTACAATGCTCTGAAGACTATTCGCAGCATTCATAGTGACATTTGGAATGACGAGGAAGTCAAAAATATCCACTACATTCTCAATCCTAAGCCTTGGGATACCACTGAAAATGACGATACCGGCACGTTTGTGCGCTGGCACGAGATTGAGAGCGATCGAATCTCCAAAGAGATCAAATAAGAAGCTTGACATTTTGTCATTCTCCTACTCTATGTTGCTCTACAATTGTTTCTGTAAATTAGGATAGTTATCGCTAGATAATTTCAAGGTCATCACTATCAGATTCGGTGGCTTCAGCCCGACGTCTCGGGGGCTGGGGTCTTTTACCAGTTTGCCGAAGCAAGGATGGGTTAAATCCTATTCTCTTGATCTCTTCACGACTGAAAGCCTGAATTTTTTGTTCCCCTTCGCCTTCATAAAGCCCGGGATTTTTTAAAACCCCCTTTTCGTACTCACGCAACATGTGCCCGTCATCACGTTTTGCAAGTTGCTGTCTTAATTCGACCTCTGCTTTCAGTTTCTCTAGTTTCTTTGCCTCTAGCTTTTTCACCCGGGTAGGAGTTGGTAGCGCGCGATCAATATCTGGGTCATCTTTTAAAGCACCTGTCTGATATATTTTCTCTTGAGGCGCCTGTGTATCATAATGCATTCCTTGCATCCATTTAACGGATCCACCATTGTATACTGCAAGTTTTCGTTTCTTCTCGACAGGGTTGTGTAGCTTGGTTGGTACAGAGTTCAGCTCAGGCCTGTTTGCCATTATACGACGTGCTTTGAGCTCTTGGTGGTACTCGCATACCTCTGTTTTCAACAAATTCACCCAGTTTTTGCAGCGCGACTTTGAATCATTAACCTCAGATGAGCATTGGCCCAAATCTTTCACGCGACCGATTTCCAGTAATGGAGAACCTACCGAGCTCACACTCATCGTGAGAACATTGGTTTGTGATTTCATAGCTGACAATCGGGGATTGCAGACCGCTATTAGAGTGCCTGGCCTTATTTTATAATATTTGTCAAAAGCAGCTCCAAATATAGTCAATAAGATTTCGTAGTTTAGATCACATAGCAGCAGGGAAACATATTTTTTACCGTCGCTAGATTGTCTAACTTCATTTCTTCTTGCTACGATACCATAAACGCAAAACTGATCATCGTCTGGAGGCCGAAAACTCGGAGGGTGAACTTTGGCCAAGATATGACCCACAGAGTAGCGCTTGAATCCTTCCAAATGAATATCTATTTCTTCCTCAGACACGTATCGTGACACTAAACTTATTTTGTGAAAGTTGTCGTTGGATACCTCATCTTTGGTGTACACGCGGGAATCCGAGGCAGATGCGCCAATGTTAGCCAGCGAGAAGCTTTTTACGCGTTTAGACCTTAATTCTGCTTCTTCACAATCCCTTTTTCTAATCTCATTGACGCGCTGTATAAAGCTCATTTTGCCCTCTGTGATGTTTAATTAGTTATGCGGCAGGCTATTCAGGAGCTACTTGAAAGGGCGAATCCACCCGCGGTGGGACCAGGCGATGTTGCAAAGATAATGTCAAAAATCGAACAAAGAAACATAATGTTTAGGTTACAGCACATGGAGAAGACCTTAAAGCAACACCGGGAGAAGGAGGTCATAGTGATCGACGACAGAGACACCCCTCCTCCTCCTGCTCCATCCGATGCCTTTACCGCAGAACAGCTCAAAGCCACTGAAGAGGATCCATCAGGAATATCATTGAGCCAGAAACCTGCTGCTGCATCACCACATTTGGCGACACGTCCTGTGATGGCGATTCCTCGAGGACCTCCACCGCCCGTGCGGAAACGCAACAGTAACAAGGCCGCTAATGCTACAGCCACGAGTTCACCAAAGAGAATCAAGACAGAGCCTCAGGCCAAAGTGGAGGTTACAATTCATCAAACTCCTCAAAATATTACTACAAATGCAGGACTATCTAATGACGCGCTGTGGAAAGCTCACTGGCGCTGGTTTATAAAAACTCGAGGAGACAACAATTAAAAAGGGTTTGCGATTGTTTTGGTGCCTTCAACGGGACAGACTGTCTGTAGAAGAGGACCACGAGCAATCAATTTGCCCAAGCTGCGTGTCTTACCGTCCTCTAATTGCTCAACAACATCTTCGAGAACCATGTTCATGAGCTGGTCAGAGCCAGTAAGCGTTCCAATGATCTCGCGACCCCCGACAAATACGATATTGACCTTTTTACCCTCTAACTCCGTCAGATCAAGAATGGGTCCCTTACCGGGCCGCTCCTCGCCTAGCCAAGGAACAAAGGGGCGACGCTTTTCTTCTTTGTTGTTATCGCGCTCATTGTTCGGTTTTTGCTGCCGATTCTGACGGTTATTCGTGTTACGCCGCTGCTGCTGCTGCTTTTCAGCCATTAGTCAACTCTCTTGGAGAACCTTGACACTATGATCTTGGCCACTGTTACTTCAGAGTACACAAATAGTGAAAGAAAATTGGATTCCGAGCTCACGGTTGAAAAATTGCGTGAAAAGCTCGAAACGGTGACCGGAATTCCGCCGAGTGCTCAAACTTGGCATATATCGCTTCCCAGTGGCAACGCAATCAATGCTAGCTTGGAGGCTGATATGCCGCTAGCTAAATATATTCCAAAGGGTACTTCTTCGGTACTATTACATGTTCAAGACTCTCGTCCCGCCAGGGACCAATTTAGTATCGACGAATCGGTTGAGAAGTACGAAATGAGTGAAGTAAAATACGAGCAGCGTAAGGACTCTGTCCTGGAATGGAAAAAGCAAAATAAGCTTGGGAGATTTTCACTAGAGGCCCAGGATTTTGAAAAAGAATCGGTCCAAGTTGCTGTGGGCGACCGTACCGTTGTTACTCTCAAATCTGGTGGTGCCCCATATGGCACTGTGAAGTTTATTGGCCGAGTAGCAGAGATCCCCGGTGATCATTTATGGATTGGCGTTGCTCTTGACTCACCTGATGGTAAGAATGACGGCACAGTAAAGGGAACGCGGTACTTTGACTGTGCTCCTCATCATGGCGTGTTCGTCAGGCAGGCCGCACTCACAGATATCGTTGATCAGAGTGATGATGAAATCTAATTTTGATTGGGAACATATCAAGCATGTAACCCGCCTCTCACTCGCGCTATTGCTACTCGAGATTGTCATGTTACGAGGTCTCTATGTTTCTAATTCCCTTGCGAAGCTGTCACACGTCTCATCTATAATACAAAGCGAGCAGCTTAAGCAGGCGCCTCAATACTTTCGAGTCTGAGCCTTTACGCTGCCCGCTTCTCAAGTATTACATGCCCTGTATATCCGTAGGTGTGTCTAGGAGTACTAACTCGGCGCCTTTGGGCCTATACCCTCCAAACAGCGCAATTCCTCAAATATATAGATATCTAGGGGCTACAATAGACCCAGTGTTATTGGTCTTGACAGGATCCATTTCAGATTTTCTATCCCCAGCGGTTACTATGCACAAACCAAGCTGTTTGTTGGCTATATTCGAGCATAAAGAGCTATCACACGTACAGGATCAAAGTAGTTCAATAATTTTATTGATGCAAATAATTCAACGAAAAAAATGATTCGACCCAGGATCGAACTGGGGACGTTCTGCGTGTTAAGCAGATGCCATAACCAACTAGACCATCGAACCGGTGCACTTCCCAAATTGGCAACATTTTGTGAGATTCATCTGCCATCTTTTAAAATTAACATAACAAGATTTGTGCGTGCTTGGAGCGAAGGCACCAGGGAAAAGAACTTTTCGATCCCCGTGCATACCTCCCTACCCATACCACATGATCCAGGATGACAGTCAGCAGCTACACCGGGACCCACCACAAGGGGTTCTGCTTCCTAGCGTTTCGCTGACTAGGGCTATTTGTAGAAGCGAGCGACCCACCTCAATTTAAAAAGGGAAGATGCGTTAAAAGCAATATTTAGAGCTGTAGTGAAGCAAACTGAAAATAAAAAAATAACATAAAAAAATCACAGAAAATAAAAAATAACAGAGTTATAGCAAGCCAAAAAATGCAAATTTTTCAATTTCGAGAACTATATAGTGAAACGACTACTCGAAATTAAAAATAGTGAAGCAAACCTAAAATAAGGAAAAACGGAAACTGACATGTGCCAATGTACAAATTTGGTACAAAAACAAATAGATTTGTACCTTGCTTTTGTGAGGTACCAACGGTATATAAAGCAGTCATTGCCCAGGCTTTTAGCTAATTATAATACAGCGGAGTCTTATCGGGGATATAATCCATGTATCTTCTAGTCTCGATGTGTGCCCCCATGTCAGTATAACCCTTATCGTCGCTTTCACGCGGTAGCCTGCTAATTATTATTGACCAGTGTATACTGCATGGCTCTGTATGAGGAATAGTGGGTTACATCATTTTTTAGGAGCTTCATGGCTCACTTTTGACGCACAATTACTGCCAAGACTCCATTAAAGTTATGGGAACTAGGGGCGTCTAAGGTAGAGTAAATGCGGTCTCATAGATTAATATTTTGTGATATATTTTATAGAGAACGAACATTTATCAGAAAGACAGAAATAATGCAGAGATTCTCGTGATGTTGTGCATATTTGCCTATGCAACGCTAAATATCCATCTTCAAAGGCCTCGAGGCTTGCAAATTAATCGCTAGGATGTTCTTGGGGGTCAATTGAGCTCGGCTGCAAAATCTTGGCTGCAAATTATCGTTATCACCCCTCGATTAAGAGCTCTCAGGCAACCAATGCACATATCCGAGGCGTTAATGCAGGTAATTTCTAAACTACGTTTACCAACAAAAACGCCTCTAAGTACATACCCAATGCACTAAACTATCACAATACCGACTCTCTCAATCATTGAGATTGTACCCCACACACACTTTCCCCACACAAAGAGGGGGTTATGTCAGCGACAATATAAACTTAGGGGGAGGCGCTGTGGCGCAGTTTTCACTTGCTGCTGCTAGAGGAAATGAGTGAGCAGGACCCTATTGTAGTAGCCATCGACCAAGGTACGACTTCGGCGCGTGCAGTTGCATTCAACGAATACTCACAACCAGTGGCTGCTCATCAACATGAGATCACCCAGCACAGTCCCAAACCTGGCTGGCTTGAGCAAGACCCCGAGGAGATTGCAGAGGCCTGCCGGGTATGTTTACAAGAAGTTGCATCACAGCTCCAACAAAAGGGTTTCCAATTAAGCTGTGTGCGAGGAATTGGTATCGCCAATCAGCGCGAGACAACCATGCTCTGGGATCGGCGTACAGGTAAGCCAGTGCATAATGCAATCGTTTGGTCGGATGGACGCACGGGAGAACTTGTAAAGGACTTGATGGCGAAGGAGGGCTCAGAAAAGGTCAAGGAGATCTGCGGACTGCACCTTGACTCGTACTTTGCTGCTCCGAAAGTACGGTGGATGCTCGATAACGTACCAGAAGTTCGCGAAATTTACGAGGAGGGTGAACTATGCTTTGGCACAGTAGATTCGTGGATTATTCACGCCCTGAGTGGTGGTGAAGCGCATGTCACCGATGCATCCAACGCCTCTCGGTCAATGTTGGTGAACTTAAAAACAAGCAAATATGACGACTTTTTGATCAACTTTTTCGGATTTGAGAAGATGATTTTGCCCAAGATTAAGCCATCGTCTTGCGAAATGGCTAAAATGGAGGGAACGGCCTTCAATGGTATCCCTATAAGTGGATGTATCGGCGACCAGAGTAGTGCTCTAGTCGGTCACATGGGTTTTGACAAAGGAGATGCCAAAAACACATATGGAACTGGCTGCTTTTTTCTTTATAATACCGGCCACGAGCCCATTATCTCGCAACGAGGTTTGCTGACCACTGTAGCGTACCAGTTGCCAGATCAGCCTCCGACCTATGCATTAGAGGGCTCTATCGCAGTGTGTGGCTCTGTTATCAAGTGGCTTCGTAACTCCCTGGGTCTCATTGAAACTTCACATCAGGTAGGCGACCTCATTTCTTCTGTCTCAGATAATGCAGGCGTTTACTTTGTCACTGCATTCAGTGGTCTTTTTAGTCCCTACTGGCGTCCTGATGCCCGTGGTACCATCATTGGTCTCACTCTATACGCTAATAAGGCTCACATTGTCCGCTCCGCCATTGAGGCTGTTTGTTTCCAAAGTAGGGAATTGCTAGAGATTATGGAGGAAGAAACAGGTCATGCAGACGACCATACTCAACGCCGTATTCGTGTCGACGGTGGTTTAACATCTAGCGATATCATTATGCAGCTTCAGGCTGATATTATGGGCGCTCAGATTGTACGTCCTTCTATGGGAGAGTCTACTGCGCTCGGCGCTGCATTCATGGCCGGACTCGCAACAGGAGTATGGAAAGACTTGGATGACATTAAAGAAAAATATGGACAATCAAAAGTTGGTAAAGTCTCGCGCTTCAACCCAAACACTACACTTGAGCACAGAAACAAAGAGTTTGATAATTGGCGCAGAGCCGTTGAGCGTGCCTCAGGATGGGCTCAGTAAAGTTGTTCATACCACTGCATTTCTAATATATATATATATATATATATATAAATATTCCATCCATCCTAGACTGCCACAGGAACTCTGTGCTCGATGGATTGCACTTTAATATTGTGCTGAATTAGGAGCAGACCCTGTTCCTTCCATTTGAAAATGCCACCATCAACAATGTAGACGGTCTGTGCCGGCTGAGCTACCTCGTAAAGTATATCAGCATTAATTCGAGTGCGACGCCCACTCCGGCAGTAATAAATAATAGTATCGTCCTTCTTGAACTCTGGTCGAAGCCCGGAGTTAAGGATGCTCATAGGGAGGAACTGAGCACCAGGCGCTACTTCCTCGAGCTCTTCAGGCTCCCTAATATCTATCAGCAAAGCGCCCTTATTTACAAGTTCCTGTACTTGTTCAGGGCCAATGTGGATGAATTTATCTTGAGTTTGCGCCATCCTTGAAACTCGCAAACTGAGAAAAAACGCACCGTAAATTATATTCAATCGCACGTGACATTGCGCCAAAAACCCACTTGGTATAGTCCGAGCTGCATACATCATGATTGGCTGAATTAGGCAGAGAAATAGTCAACTCATACAAAAAAGGTCAGACATGCCTGGCCTCAGTCGGTACCTGAACGGTACCTGAAAAGTTTCAAATGCGTCCTCGGTGCTGCACGTGACTAGCTGTGCATACGCTTAATAGAGATCAAGTTTGGTGCATACACTAGTTTTGGGTAAATCTCGGGTATGTATGCATAATACTCCATGGCAACTATCGATTAGTCTCAAAGGCTCGCTCACCTAAATAATAATTATAGAAAGATAAATAAATAAACCGTGCGTTCTCACTGGTTGTTAATATAGTCACCAACACTTTGGATCAGGTGCTGGAAGTTGTCCTCAGTTCCCTTAAGCATAGAGAGAGCCTTGTCTAAAGCCTCCGCCGACTGCTGGACGTCTTCCTCGGGTTGAAGAGGCTGTGGCGCGTGCATGCTCGGCATTGACATGGGGTTCTGTTGAGAGGGTGGTGGCATCCTGCCCGTATTCCGTTGTGCCCCAGGCACAGGGCTTTGACGCTCTTCTGCTCGTCGCCTCTCTCTTGACTTTTTGCCTGATGACTTTCTGGTTTCATAATTACCTGTAACGTACTGGAACACAGCTGGTATTGGCATGTTGCACCTAACAAAGAACATCTTGAGATTACGCGCTTTATCCTTGAGTTGCACCTGGTTCCGGTCCTTGAGAATTTCAGATACGGATCCGCCAGGACCATAAAGTTCCAATATTTGGGACCAGTATGGGCCCTGTACCTTATCCAGCCCTTCGAGCAAAGCCCTTTCTTCGTCCTTCGACCAAGCTCTACGCGACATCACTGAGCTACGAGCAGGACGGGAGTTTTCTATGCCCTCGCTGGTAGCCTTTGCAGCATTATACAAAGACACAACATCGTTTTCGCCGACTTTACCGTTGTTCTGGGAAGCCCGCATTTTGGCTTCCTCGCCTAGTTCTCTTCGTGCTGGTTTAACGCGGCGCGGTGACGCAGAGCCAGACGGTTGGGTCGAAGCAGTGGCAAGAACAGTAGCTTCACCCTCTTTCGTCGCAGCGATGGCTGTTTCGCTATCCTCGTTGGTGCTTTCTTTTTCACTGTTTGATGCTGCAGCCTCATCTTGTTGCTTCTTTTGGAGCTGTGCATTACGGAGTTGCTGCGCAGGGTGAGGCAAGAGAGCATAGTGATGTTTGGAAATATACTCTGTCAAGTCGCGGAGGAAAAACACCCATTGATAAGTCTTAGCCAGCTCTAGCTGATCGGTGTTATTTTCAATGTTTTCACGCCTTTTAAGGCAGCGATTAGCAAAGTCCGTCTCTGAGTTATTCAGGGCCTGGCGATCTGATCGAGCATTCAGCATTTGATTGGCCAGGTCTTTGGGGAAGAGTTCGTCAAGTACTACCTCTGGCGTGCGCTGATTCTGGCTCAGGGAAGATATGTAGGCCTGAGTCTTTAGCTCCAGGAAAATACTTGTTTGAGACTTCAGCAGCCTACCCGTCTCGGGAACAAACGCCAGCATAAACCACTTGTCCAAATCGTGGAAGCCAATCTCCACGACACCAAATACGGCAGCACACCAACTAGCGAGGTTTGCACGCTGAATTGTAATCCTTGCGTCACGAAAGTCATGCGAATAATGGATAAATGGTTCATCACCCTCCGCGAACATCTTTTTAGTTTGCTCAAAAATGTCAACTACTGCACGAAACGCGCGCCCACGCTCGCTGTCAGGTTGACCCACTACATTCAAAACATCGTGGTAATGACCATTACTCAAGTATTCGAGTATCTGGCAAGCAAGAGAGTCGAGTATCGGCAAACATCTTTTCTTTGCTTCGATGAGAGCTGACTCTTTTGCGGCGCTCCCTTCCGCGATTTTGCCCTCAAGTTGGCTTTCAAGACGGCTTTCGTATTCTTTAGAATGACTGGGTAGCTCCAGGTTCACCTGAGGGGGTACAGCAAGCTGATTTTGGTGGCCATAGTGAACACCGGGTGCAGCCGCGTGCATTGGGTACTGTAACCCTGGTTGCGCGACACGCTGGTCTGTAGATTGTGCGTTGAGCGATGCAAGAGCACCCTCGAGTTGTTTTTCGAGACTCTGGGGATCATCGTAGCCACTGCCGGGGCCGTTCTGCTGCGCGTGCTGGTTGAGCTCAGCAACAAGCGCTTCTAGATCTATTTCTGGTTGTTGTATTTGATGACGCTTATTTGCATATTGATCATTGTAGTCTAGGGGCCTCTTTTGCCCGTTAGACCCAGGATCCACGTTCATAGCGCGTCAGGGGAATAATTTTTGGAAACACAAATGGTCTAGCTTATGTCAGTTGAAGTCATGTGACCAGAATTCCTATTCATTCAGATTTATGTAAATTATACATATATATGGCACCGATGCACTAGAGAAGTTCCTCCCTATATTCCATCTTTTGCTTGTTTTTCTTCACCTTCATATAGGCCCTTGCCAGCACAAGTATACCTCCATAAATATTGGCAACACGTGCCAGCCATTGAATAAATGACATACGAGTATCGTTAATTCCGACATTGATTGGGTCAAAGTCGTATTCAATGAATATACCTGGATGGCGATTCATGTGTTGCTTGTCATTTGTGAATTCAGCCACAGTGTACTGGGTTGTCTCGAGCCCCATCCCCAGACTGTGAACAGTCGTGGGAAGAATCGTGAGCATATAAGTGAAGTAATCACGGGCACTTTTTGCATTTTTCACTTTAAAGTCCAACGGGTTCATGAGGCCTGGGTGGAACTCGCCAAACGATAGCTTTGAGATCCGGTGAGAGTAGTTCATGTCCGATGGTGGAGGAAAATAGCCTGCGCCGCGGTGTGTGATCACCAGTGTGCCTGAAACGCGATTAGCATTGAAGGTTCCGGCAATGTGGCACTTCTCCTGACCCGTGATTTCGTCTACAATAGGTATCATCTCAACCAGCTCTGAGACCAATAGTCGGTCTTCTGCTATGTCCTGAATGAACACATCGAGCATTTTACATTTACTCAAAACCGTTATCCCCAAATTTATCTGGAATTGATCTCTGATCTTGGTATCCACGCTGAATTCAAAGTCGCCATGCGCGCCCATCCACGACGTGGTCTCCAGATAGAGCATAAATACGCCCATCGCCATCATGACATAGCTCATCACCGAATTATTGGCGTTGGTCTTCTCGTAGGTGCGCTCCACCTTGGGGAACGCATCAAAAGACCGAAGTGATGGCATGTCCTTCTTTACCTAATTAGGTGGATCGTATATAATTATTCGTTGATTATGGGCGCGAGGCGTGCAAGGAGGCTCTATCAAAGCTGCCAACAAAACTTGAGGATAAGTGAGATTATGGGTATGCAATTTCTCAATTGTAGGTCCAAAAAGCTGATGCAGGTTGCAGAATACGAGGAAAAAAATATAACGACACCAGCAGGACTCGAACCTGCGCGGGAAAATCCCAAGAGATTTCTAATCTCTCGCCTTAACCGCTCGGCCATAGTGCCTTGTATTCACGTAAGGTTGTTTGAAAATATATCCAAGCTTGATGAAAATTCCAGTTTTGGTGAAATTTGGGTCTGAAACTGAAAATAAAAAAATGGGTCCTCACAGCCTCCCAAAATGAGTACTCGAAAAAACAAGCTTTTCAGTTTAGTAAAATAGATGTGCGAATAGGTGCGCCCAGATCTATTGAGCTGTATTTAACTAAGATATATCAAAAAATCAAAGACCTAATTTGCAAGCCCTTCCTAGTAGAGACTGGAGTTCGTCAGGGTGACCCCTTGAGCCTGTGTCTCTGTGCTCTACTTCTGGAACCAGTTCCCAGGCACCATTTGCCTCTAGAAGCCTGACTCAGTGGTAAACCCCCCATGAGGTCGTCGCCCTATCAAGAGCAGACCAATGTTTCCTAGGCAGCCCGCCTCCAAGACAATGGTCGATATCAACTCCCTGGCCGCTTTCCGACACGGAGTCTACCAAGTTAATAGATTCTAATGGTTGCATCAAAATGAGGCGCCCCGACTGACCACACGTGCTTGGTCGATTTAGTATGCGGTGGTTACTCGACAAGGAACCCGCTACACCACCCCGCGAGGCCGGCAGCTACAGATGAGATTGAGTTAGACTTTAGCGCCAAATGCTTAAGCTATATCAAAATGGAAGTGTTGAGCTGAAATACATATTTAGAACTTATGCAAACTCGAGGAGTCAAAATGGCAAATCGCACCCCCCATTCTGAATCAAGCTCACCAGGCTTTCAATTGCTGTATGAACATCTAAAATATCCTCATAAAACTAGGCTTTGCACCTCTATGTTGCGTAGAAGTCTATGAGGGTGAGTATGGAACCTGAAATAATTATAAGTATACCCCATCATGATGGCTCGACCTAGCTAGAACAAGGCATTCAATCAAATGATGGCATCTGTATCTGAGAATATTCCTTGTTGGCTCACAAGGGAAAGCAACTCGCTGATCTTATTCCCTTTCAATGAGGAGGCTATTTTCGTATTTGAGTGCGGATTCCCGCAATTCCCACCTTTTATTCTAGATACAATTGAGCAGATACTGCTAGGTAGGGGATTTTCTCGTGCTCGTGCGCACTATCTGGCGTGAATCTATCGTTTTCGAGACCAGGGTGGCTAGAAAGATTTTTGCGGAATTCTTGCTTGTCAATGGAACCAATGCGCACTAGTGTTCAAGTTGATATACTACAAAATGAGCATTTCTTGCTGTCATGAGTTGTAAATTATACAAGCATCTTCCAAGATCGGGAGGCCCAACTCGGTCCAGCCTACACATACTAGCTGGTCAACATAATGATAAATATATCTACACGGGAGTATAGTAACAACATCTAGTCAGGCGGCGTCTTCTAAAGTCTCCATCGACATCTAAACCCCAGGCACCAGTAGCATCTAGACCTACAATGCCTCTTTCATGTATCCATTTATCGCTATCAGGATCCTCCACCCAAACATCCTCGTCTCTAAACGACCAGTCAGGCGGACACTCAACTTCATTCAAGCTTTTAGATCCGGGGGGATATTGTTGAGACAGGCGGTAAGATGACGTAGAGGTATAGACGGTTTTGGTGAACAAAATAGTGTCCCACATGCGAGGGGTAAGTCCTTGTCTTTGAAGCTCGAATATTTCCACTGAGCGAGTAATGGGTGGGTCATTGAATTCAAACTGAGATGACATTTTCTTGATAATACGGGACATCAACGTCAGCTCTAAATCGAGGGGTTCCAAACTATCTAGGTATGCCTTGACTTTTGGGTGTGCGACTACAAAGACTAGAAGCCCTGTACCGATAAACAACTGGGTTATGTCGATAAAACAAGAAAAGTAAGCAAGATTTACGAGCCCAAATAGCAGTATCAAAAAGAGAGCACACGAAGCTCCAGGTTCCTTGAAATTTCCAGGCCCCGCTTTGAAGTCGTCGATTTTAGCCAGGCCCTCACAAAGCTTCGACAAGGAAAGCTGGGAATCGCGAACGCCCTTGATTATATCCCTTTCTGCAGCCTCTTTTCGACGCGATACAATAAGCTCTTGTATATTCTCTGCATCGAATTGCGTTGTTGGGGCTACTGCTGGCACGTATTCTTCACGATATGGGTATTTTCTGGCATAATTGGGAATGAAAACACCCAGCAAAACTGTTGCAAGCGGTATACAAGCTAGTAATTGTGGTCTGAGGCAGATAGTGATATACACCAGCATCGCAGTAATGGTCTGGGCAGGGTTCTGCCAGGACATGATTTCGACAGGTAGGGCTCGCAGACCACCTAAGCCTCTAGAACGCTCCAAAAGACTACGGAGCTGCCCAAAGGAGGTGGCCAGGCTTGGACCGGGGATTTCCTCCAGCTCTTTACGAGCTAGCTTTGATACAGAACGTTTGGCAGTGAATGCCCAAAGCATATCCGCCACATGCTTTCGTTCTTCTTGAGCTTTCTCCCACAAGCCGTCATCCTCTTGTTGCTGCTGCGAGGGTTCAACCATTACGGACCTTGGAGAGCAGCCACCCCCACACTATATGCCGCCACCTGCCGGCGTGTGAAAGCTGCAACCCAAACCTTGTGGCGGCGGTTAAGCGGTTTTCACATGACAATAGAAGAGCCAAGTGAATACGAGCTCGAGAAAATAGGCAACCAGCTAGCTATCCCGACAAAGGATGAAGATGTCATAAACGCACTAAGAAAATTGGGCGAAAAGTTGGAGCCCAGCGAATCAGCATCACAGAGACGAAGAAGGCTATTACTGACCTCAGCTCGACGCCACATTGCCGGGGAGGATCCCTCCACCCAAAACTCAGATCCAAGCGGCGATGAACATGAGCAAGAATTTTTCTCAGGGGCACCTTTAGATCTTATAGAGACAAGAAAACAAATTCTGTCGTCATCGCAATCGGCTGCTGCCAAAAGACTAGATACTCAAATTGAAGCAGCTGCAGTGTATCAATCGAGTGATATTGAGACGCTTGAAGCTAGTATAGGCCAAATTTGCAAGCAGATAGATCTTCTAAAGTCAATTGAATGCCGCGGTACAGAATCAGGGTTTAAACGGCCCGTATCGGGTGTAGCGTTTTGGGAAAACAAGTTGTTTGCAGGTAGTTGGTCGGGCGAGGTATTCGATGTCGACCTGGATTCACTCCAAATCCAGTCCAGCAAGCAAGTTCACTCTGGTAAAGTATGCATGTCTAGGTGGCGCCACGGACTTTTGACTGGGGGACTTGAGGGTAACATACAAGTGGGTAGCCAGACTCTCCAGTCCAACGCCAGAGTTGGCGGTATTGATGGCCATCCACATTTAGATCTCGTTGCTGGGGGTTATTTTGACTGCACTTTCAAATTGTGGGATATCAATGGCGCGATGCTACTGAGTCAAACCGGCCATAGTGAGGAGGTGTTTAGCGTCAAGTTCCATCCTGATGGTGGCCTTATCGCTACAGCAGGACTGGACGGACAAGTTCGAGTGTGGGATCTCAGATCTGGAAAGGTCATTATGATACTCGACAAGCACGCTAAGGAAGTATACACATTAGACTGGAGTTCTGATGGCTACACACTCGCCACTGGAGGATCTGATAATAGTATAATTGTCTGGGATATACGCAATAAGGTCTCAAGAATGTTACCCGCTCACACAAATGTAGTCTCTGCCATAAAGTTTGCAGGCCCTACAATTATTAGTGGGTCTTACGATAAGACGGTCAGGCTCTGGAACTCTCAGAGTGGGTCGCTTTTAGCGACAAAGAGTATTTACGAGAAGGTAATGAGCTTGGATTTCCACAAGGATACGCTGGCGATTGGCAAGTGGGACCGTACCGTAGACCTCTGGGGAGAGCTTGAGTGAGAGGCATGCTATTTAGGGTTCAGGTTATTATCTAGATATATTACATTAGGTGCCGTTTTCTCCCCCTTCCATGATCCTTGACGAGAACAAAATAAAATTTAGTTGGTGTACGCTCTCCTTGCGTCTCAAACTATGGAGCAGGTGAGTACCCCTTTGAGCGGCCTTGGCCACCACCTGCGCGGTTTGAGAATCGCAAGCGATCGCGGGAGGTACTAAGACGTTCCGTTTCTGCAATAGAGACAGCTGATTTCATGTTGCGGAGTTCCTCCTTGAGCTGCTTGAGTTGGGCATCCTTTGACTTGACTTCGCTATTAAGTGCGAGTTCACGAAGACGAACAAACTGACCAGAAGCCTGCTCTTGGTACTGCTTCATCTCTTCTTTGAGCGAAGTGATTGTTTCATTGGACTCTGCGATCGTCTGAGAGGCACTGGTCAGCTCGGTTTTCAGTGCCTCTACCATGGTCTCCTGGGTTTTGATTTTTTGCTTGAGACCAATAATCTCGTCATTAGAGCCCTCTAGTTGTTTTGAAGCATCCAAGTACTTCTTTCCCAAGCCATCAGTGTCCTTTTCGGCAAGCATTTGCTGCAGCTCCTCCACCTTCTTCTTCAGGTCCTCTTCACGTTGATTCGCAAGCTCAAGGTCGGCTTTGTAGCGTAAACAGCGAGACTCGTTTACATCGCGAGCAGCTGCTTTCTCTCTACTCGCAGCTGTGAGCTTAACGATCTGATCGTGTGCCTCATCTAGAGCGTTTTCCCTACGGGTAGCAGCACCACGATAACCGTCAAGCTCACGCTGGGAGCGCGCGATACTCTCTACCATTTTTTGATGACTCTCCAAGAGCTTAGCACTAAAACCATTATCCTCAGGAATAGTACTCTGCTCGACCTTTACACGCTTGCATCTGGAGTCTTGGTCGATGCCATGTTGGGCAGCGACAGTCGGGGTCTGCATTAACGCAGTATATACATCTCTACTACCAACTTCAGGAAGTTGAGCAGTACGAGGTAGGAGCCAAGGTCCATCAGGATCTCTGAACCAGATTGCAAGTGGCATAAGCTCATGCTCATATATATTTTCAAGTTCAGCCGGGATACTACCGGCATTTGAGCGCAAAACAACGGCAGCTGCCAGGGCATTTATCCCCACATCCGGGTTAGAGAGGTTTGCATGGATAATGGTGTTGAGGGGTACGAGTGTGATAACCGGGGCCATAGGCTTGCGTATCGACGGATCTCTCAGCTGCGACCGAAGTCCAGTGGCATAATCACTACTCAAATCAAATGTGTCATCTACGGCGATCAAAACATCAAACGCAGTGTTCACCGCAGCCTTGAGATGGCGGAGGCTGGAGGGTATAAGGTAGACAGTGGAGATATTGGGCTTCTGGGGACGTGGGTCACGAAGAGGTTCACCAGAGTAGCGATAACAGTTGATGGGCTTGTCAACGAGAAAAGCCTCGACAAGGTCGGTTGTGGGACCCGCCTTGGCCACCACGCCAACATGCAGGTTTAGCTCACTTAAAAGACGTACAAGCATGCCCAAGGTATGCAACATACCAGAATAACGCTGGAGAGCAGCTGGTGTATCTCTATGCAAAAGACTTTTGGGTAAAAAGTGGCTAATGAGCAGTGCTGGGTGGACGCATACGGTCTGAATGTTTTCGGCCATCTGATTGAGGGAGCCAAGGGCACGCTCGGCGCGCGCGGCATCAGGATGCTCCTCATCACTAAAATATGCCAAAAGCTCGCTATAATGAGATGAGATGATGGCGTCCAAGAGTTGTTTCTGAGTCTGGCTGAAGGGAACTGGTAGAATGTATTCCCCACTCGTATCAATATCTTGCGCGGGCAGCCCCTTGACAACAGGCTCAATCAAGGACTGGCTACCCATCGCCATCGAGTTTTGACGCACCAGAATCGTACCAAAGTCCATGACAAAGCGCTAGTCTTGGACTGGGACTAAAACACAGAGCGATTACACGATATTCAAAGTGGTAAATTAACGGATTAATGCCGGAACTCTGTGATAAAATCGCTTCACTCAAGAAGCAAAATAATCCAGAAAAGGCACAGGAGCTTTTAGAGAGGCTACACAAGTACGCTTTGCCCCTAATGCGTAAATATAATTTAGGGGTCAAGACCCTCTCCGAGTTTTTCCCGAAAAACCCCAATCTGCTTGGAATAAACGTGAATCATGGACTGAAAATAGCAATCAGGTTACGGCATGCCCACAACCCCAATTTTTTTCTGCCCTTTGAGGATCTTCTTGGTACAATGCTTCACGAATTGACCCATAATCGGCACGGGCCTCACGATGAACGGTTCTTCGCTTATCTAGATCGATTAAGAGCTGAGATGCAGACAATGCTGAACAGCGGGTTCAAAGGAGACCAGTGGATGGGCTCCGGGAACCGGGTCGGCGGTACTGCACGCGCTGCAGGAAGGTACACAGGTAATGCAGGTCGTGCAGGCAGTGCAGCCAAACTTGGCCCCGGACGGAGATTGGGTGGTGGTGGTGGTGGTGAAACAGCTGTTCCGCTGCGAATAGGAGACCGACGGGGAAGAATGCTAAATGCAGCAGAACGCCGTCGTAAAGTTGATATAAGCTGCCCCGCAGACACCCCCTTAACCGAGATTGAAATTGTTGATTTAACGCGCGACGAAACGCCACAGCCGGCGCCACAAACATTCGCGAGTTCGCCACCATCCTCGCCACGACAGCCGCCCATCTTCATTGACCTGACATAGAGAGAATGGCATTTCAATACATGTTGCTGGTTTCCCGGCAGGGAAAAGTACGGCTCTCAAAGTGGTTTGAGACATATAGCATGAAAGACAAAAACAAGATCGTCAAGGAGGTTACTACTCTGGTTCTCGGTCGCCGCACCAAAATGTGCAACTTTGTCGAGTATAAACAGAGCAAAATTGTGTATCGTCGGTACGCCTCACTGTTTTTCGTCGCTGGAATTGAACAGGACGACAATGAGCTCGTTGCTCTCGAGACAATCCATCGCTACGTGGAACAAATGGACAAGTATTACGGAAACGTTAGTGAGCTCGACATCATCTTCAACTTCCAAAAGGCCTACTATATCCTGGATGAAATCCTAATTGCTGGCGAGATGCACGACTCTTCCAAACGCGATCCGATTCGCAGAGTCACACAACAAGATGCCCTTGAAATAGCAGAGAAAGAGGAAGGTACCGTATTAGCGCTAACTGGTCAATACTAATTTATATATATTTGAGCTCTTCTCAACTTATTGAGTTTACCGAATAGATCTTCAACGACACTCTGCGACGATATTAATGACTCGCCCTGTGCGTAAAAACTCGTCAATGTTACGGATAACCTGGCGCTCCATACGAACACGGGTGGCTAAAGTACTAGCACCTGCATGTGGTAGAAGCATCACATCCTGATTTGCAAGGAGTTTGGGGTGAATCTCAGGCTCATTCTCGTAAACGTCCAAACCAACTGACTTTACTTTCCCGCTTTCCAGTGCATCAACTAGTGCTTGCTCATCAATAATGGGACCACGAGCAGTATTAATGATATATACACCGTCCTTACACTTGGCAAGGGTCTCTTTATTAAACAGGCGCCAAGTGGATTTGTTCAGTGGAACACTGATGTAAATCACATCACTTGTAGCGAGAAACTTATCAAAATCCCCGACATAGACACTATCTTTCTCAATTTCTGGAGCACAAGGGCGGCGGTTATGATATTGGATCTTCTTGAAATCAAACAGGCCCTTGACTTTATCGCGCACATTGGCCCCAATCCCTCCCAGACCGAGAATACCAAGCGTCTTGCCGCCCGCCTCATCAGCAAGAATCTCTTCCCCTAGCCATTCACCACGACGACAGCTCATTGCAAGTGCGTTGAAGTTACGGAGAGCTCCCATCAGTAGGTACACAGCCGTGTCGGCAGTGGCTGGAGCCACGGCATCGGGGGTGTTTGCGACTTGAATTCCCGCTGTGTGAGCAGCTTTAGCGTCAATTGTGTCATAACCGGAGCCTTGGTGGCAAATGCACTCCAACCCTTTAGCCTTGAGTTTAGGATATATGGACTCCGAGTAACCACCAAATTTCCGGTTCCCAATAACAGTGTTTTTCATTGCTAATATACCACCATCTTTGAAAATATCCAAGAATTCTTGCTCGTTTGTTGCAAAACACTTGACAATCTCGATATCGTGGGCTCTTTCCAGTTCGTCCCAAGCCGCTCTATTCATATCGTACCCGCCTTCAAGGATAAGCACCTTGCGTTTCTGCATTGAGTCCATTGGTTTTTTTCTTTGTATGGAAATTCAGGTGCCAGCATGCCCCTTTTATAGTAAAATATGCAAGCGGAGGGATCCGAGCTCAGCTTGATTCTGGGGAGGCAATTTAGCACGCTAAAGCGGCTCATTTTCACCTATGATTGTATATATCAAGTAGTTGCTGGAATGCTTGAATAAATGAAACCAAAGAGAACTATCAACTTATACATAATTCTCTCATGGTAGCTATCTTGAGACTGCATTGGCTTCACATTATCAACGAATGCCCCAATTTGTCAGTTTTGTGATCAAGGATAAGGCAAAAAGTACTGGAGCTGATGAATAAAAGTTGTCAAGTAGGATACTTTACAGATTGTTTATTGCTGAATTGGATTGAATACGGGGTTTGGTATCATCATGTGAGTTTTTCTTCTTGTATATAAGGCCTCGAGTCACGCCTGCAGATCTGAGAGACCCTGCGGACATGCACCTTGTAAAAGGATGCAGGTTTGGGGCTTTAAAAATTAAGCAGCTAATATGAAAAATCCAGAATCCTGAAGTTTCCATTCGAAGGTTTCATTTGTGATATGGAAACATTAGCACAGCAAGGGCTCCTCATACAATTACACATTCACCGCTGAGGTCATGCATAACCGGTGCATGACGTGCGTATAAGAAGACTTGGGGAGGAGTGGGATGGTCCCGCCTGAATTTGAGAATGTTTGATATAAAAAATTAAGCAGGCTATGCAAATTTGCCAAGCAGGGCACATCTTAACTCGCAAATCTTACTTGGGCAAGTAGTTTGATCCCCAGTGACAGGGCTTGGCACACAGCATCAAACAAAGTCGCACAGAAAACCCCAGCTTATCAAGATGGATGTCTACAAAGGGCTTATTTATGATATTTGTTTAAGAAAATAGTATTAGTTATTGTGGGTATGGAAGCGCTACTCGTGTGCTGTACACAAGGCTCTAGTCCTTGCACTCAGGAACGAGATTGGCAACCTTGCCAGTGTCCCAAAATGATTCAATGTTACTGATAACCTGCTTTTCCATCTTCCGTCTCGCAACGGTGGTATGGGTACCGGCGTGAGGAAGAAGGACGGCCTGGGGGTGGTCCATCAGACCTTGGTTAATTTTAGGCTCATCTTCGTACACATCAAGACCAACAGACTTAATTTTTCCAGAGTTCAATGCATCAACTAAGGCCTGCTCGTCAATAACAGGGCCGCGTGCAGTGTTGATGATGTAGCTTCCATCCTTACACTTTGAGAGAGCTTCCTTTCCAATGAGATGGTGAGTGGACTTATTCAGGGGCACACTCACATAAATAACATCGCTTGTCGCCAAAAACTTGTCAAAATCCTCAATATAGATGCTGTCCTGCTCGAGATCTGCCGAGGCACGATGACGGTTATGGTACTGAATCTTGCCAAAATCCAAGAGAGCTTTCGCTTTGTCTCGGTATAAAGCACCAATTCCACCAAGGCCCAGGATTCCAAGGGTCTTACCTTCTGCCTCATCTGCGAGCGGGATACCGGCAAGCCACTTGTTCTGGCGGCAGCTCTCGGCCAGCTGATTGAAGTTCCGGAGAGCACCCAACGTCAAATAAATTGCAAGATCGGCAGTAGCGGTCTGGACGGCATCGGGGGTGTTGGAGACCTGAATTCCTAGGGAATGGCACTTTGCGGCGTCCAGAACATCGTACCCAGCTCCCTGATGAGCAATGCACTCGACACCCTTCAAGCTGGAATAGATCTTGTCGCTGTATCCACCAAATTTAAGAACACCTGGCACAGTATTGGCAATGGCAAACACATCACCGTCCTTGAAGTAGTCGAGGAACTCAGACTCTGAGGACGCCTCGCACTGGATGAGTTCAAGACCATGCTTCGAAGCGAGCTTTTCCCAAACGTCTTTGGCGAGCATACAGCCTTTCTTCAAAATAAGTACCTTTGGTTGGGCCATTGGATCACAGTATTATGAAATTGAAACCCTGATATGGGCAAGGTTCTTATGCATAGCACCGCAGGGGGATTGTCAAAATGTGGTGGCTAACGCCACACCCGTTGAATCTTTTGGAGAATGATCCGTCAATCACTGAATCGAATAACAAGGCTTTTACACTGCAAAGGGTGTGGAGCAAAATACCAAACAAATGACCCAAATGACTGGGGATTCAAGCAAGATGCTAATATGACCAAAAAAGAGTCCGTCAGGGAGAAACTCCACAGTGGAAAGTATTCCTCAATATACGAGAACCTTTCCCCTATTCAACGACAAGCTCTGCAGTTCACTCCTCCCGAGCTTGAGATTGAGGAGTTTTCTTCTGCTCAAGTCATCAGTGCGGAAAAGGCCAAAAAGAAACAGGAGAAGTTTGAGACTTTTTGTCGCCCATGCATCGACGCCCAAGACGGGAGATCCTTGCCGTTGAAACCTTCAAAATACGATGTTTTCTCAAGGATCCCCAAAGATGCAACAGTTATGCATGTCATTGATAGCTTTGATTTCCCCTCTTCGATGGTGAGTGACCTAGTTGACCGCCCAAACACTCACTACATTATTTCTCGGGCTGACCTAGTACTCACACACGCAAACCAGCTGTCGAGGTTCAAAGAATATGCAATGGAGCAGGTGTTTAATCAGGCCGGTATCCCAGCATCAAAAGTCCACGTTCTTAGTGCCAAGAAAGAATGGGGTTTCCAGTCAGTGCTCGAGGCACTATCAGATGAAACATATCTTGTAGGAAAAACCAATGGTGGTAAGTCAACCCTGGCAAGTTATCTCAGTGGAAAGCCGGCCAAGTACTGGCCTCTTCCATTCAAGAGCCAATATCCGGGGTATCATTCGTTTGGCAACCGCACAATAGTGGATACCCCTTCGATTCCGGAATCCTACACACCCACAGGTATCTATTCTTTGCTCAAGCCCAGCCATATTCGCAAGATAGTATCGGGAAAAATGATGCTAAGCAAACGCAACCACTATAATATCGAGCCCACAGTTGTAAAGCCAGGACAGACAATATCACTTGGGGGACTGGTTGGAATCGAGGTACCCAAGAGTGCCAGAGGTAATGCTACACATGTGTGGGCAGTTCATGGCGTTAGTGGGCAAAATGTGAACCGGGCTCTCAGCTCAATTGAAAAAATTCCCGAGATCAACACCAGTGATCATCCAGCACACCAGGGCTGGTCAATGACATCAGGGCCGCAGCCGCTAGTACACCTATTCGATACACAAGTTTCAGGAGTTCTTGAGCTCGTGATTCGCGGTCTTGGCCCTGTTTTTATAAAGTCTTTTGGAAAGTATACTGAACCAAACGTCGTCAGGGTGTCCGCTCTCCCAGGAGTTGATGTTATGGAAAGGAATGAGCTGTTGCCTTGGATTCTCCACAAAAAGTCCAAAAGAGTTTTCCGAGGTGAAGCTAGTGTACATAATTAAGGGCCAAGCCCAGATTCAACCCGTGAAGGTATCTCTGGGCCTAATTTAGAAAACTTTTACCTCATAATAAGCGAAAGAAAGCTAGAGAGTATTCAGATATAGATGCATACCATGTAATTATCCCCCACTTGATGTACAAAGGGCTATCAGGGAGGATGTGCCATGATGTGCCATGAGGCCCACAGTCCCTACTTACATGATCTGCCAGAGGTGCCGGCTGCCGCTGGTGGCCCATAAATCATTAAATCAGCTCAGCCAGGGACAATTGAGAGTTCTTAGTGCCAATGAGAGTGAGGCTTGCAACACACACTCTACAGTTTTCGGTGGCAATACGGAAGATGCTTCGTTTATCGTTCTTACCGAGTCTGTTGCCGGTCCAAACCCATTATGGAGTTCCAATAGTCAGGAGTTGGCTCCAGCGAATAACGACGCTAAATTAGATCAGTTGTTTGACTTCTTAAGTGCCAAAACCGACATCAACATGCCAATTTGCGGGGAATGCGCCGAAACAGTCAGATCAAACCTCAAGCAGCAATACGACGATACTTGCGCTGAGAGAGATGCTTACTTTTCATTTCTTAATCGTATCAAAGATGAGCCTGAGCCTCAAAGCGCTGAAGTGGATTCACTCTGGAAACAGATTCACAAACTGGAGCACGAGAACGTCGTAGCTCTAGAGGAGCTTCGTAATGCCGAAAAGGAGCTACATTCTGCCGAAAAGGAGCTTGAGGGCGCCAAGGTCAAGGCAGAAGAGCTCAATGGACGCAACAAGGAGATTTATGACGAGCGAAACGCAGCAGAGTTGGAGTTCCGCAAACTGGAAACGGAGAAAAATAGGCTCGAGGCCATTTCACAATACCAAAGTATGCAACTACAACGGCTTCAACGGACTAATGTATATAACGATGTGTTTTGTATTGGCGTCGACGGTCAAATTGCAACTATCAATGGCCTCAGGCTGGGTCGACTCAAGGAGAAAAAGTTTGACTGGGCAGAGATAAATGCTGCATGGGGCCAGACGCTACTCATGTTGACTGCAGTTATCTCACGGCTAGAAATATCAATTCCAGAGTACAAACTCCGCCCATTAGGGTCGATGAGTCGGATAGACAAAGTTGAATTTGACGAAAACGGACAGTCCACGGGTCGTACAATATCTCTGGAACTATATTCCAAGGGCGACACAGCCTTTACTCGGATGCTCATGCCTTCTAAAATGGACGCTGCTATGGTGGCCTTTCTAGATGTTCTTAAAAAGGTAGGGCAGTTTGTCGAAAAAGAGAACCCGAGCCTGCATATTCCATACTACATTGACAAGGATGTAATTGGTGGCTATTCCATTATGTATAGCAGTACCTCTCACAAGGAGTGGACACAGGCATGTAGGTACGTGCTCACTGATGGGCGGTGGATCTTGAGTTATGTGTCTAGCAAATAAATTGACTCCGTATTTATATCTGTATTTATTCGGGTGGGGACAATTGAGGAGCGACCAAAGAGTCAACAACATCCTCTGGGCAGGGCACTTTGTCTGCGTCGAATGCACTGATCTCTGGACTGAAGCTTTCACCAGCAGCTGGGGTATCAATCTGAGTGAATGCAGTAGAGGTGTAAGGCTCATCTAATGGTAAAAGCTCATAGCCAATTTCCAGGCTTTCAAAGAGAGCACTGCCTCTGAAAAAAGTTCCCTTGAGCCCATCCAACTGATTCCAGGAACAAGAAAAGGAGTGCGTCGCCACTGGACTGAGGGGCGATTTCTGGACGTTTTGGCTTTCACGGGCTTCCATAGCAGCATTAAAAAAAATTCTCGCCATAGAGTGGAGGACCGGGACTTTCTTGATAACGGTGGTGCGTGAGAACTTTACCACCACATCTACCGGGGAGTAAAGAGACGGCCCAATAGGTACGAATTGAAGAACAGAAAGCTCCCCAAATGTCTTGGTATTCTGATTCCATTGGTGTGCTGCGAGGTGAGCATGCTGTTGAGTGGTACCTGACTCTACTTCAACCGTTAAATCATCATAGATTGGATTGCGAAGCGAGATAGCAACAATCTTGACACGGCTAGTCTTACCAGTGGCTTCGGCTACCAGCAGTTGCTCCTTTTTGTGCTTTTCAATATAGCGCAAATAGCGGACCTGTGAGCTGATCTTGACGCCCTGGCCAAAAAAGCGGCGCATTCTCGCTTCCGTAAATATAGAGATTGCATTATCATGGCTCATATCATGATGAAGCTGGAGATAAGCGCACACGACAGTACCAGAACGACCCATTCCGGCTTTGCAGTGTACCAAAGCTATGTTATTTTCGCTTTTACCCAAAAATTCATCGATCTCATCAGTGATTTTGAGGAGCTGTTCCAACGGTGGAGGGGTATGGTCAGGCGTTGGATGGCGTGAGACCTTTGAATCGAAAAATTCGTCTGGATAATCGTTTTCACTGAGCTCTTGGAGATTCCAAATGTGCCAATTCGTGCCGTGAGTGGTTTCCAGATAGGATTTGAGCTGGGCAGCGCCCGTGCGGTACCAGGAGGCCCAATAGTTGGTGGTGGGCATGGAGCTCACAATCAGCTGCGGTGTGATATAGGCAATATCATGCTTCTCCCCGTTGATGCTTAAACTTTTGCGAGGTAGCGATGTGAAGACCTGGAGAACCATTTGAAAAGGAAATATAGTGATGAGGCGGTGTCAAGTAGCTGCAAGTGAACAAGGACAATGTGATGTATCACTTGAAAAAGATGGCGGGTTGTATAAGTGTCTCTGGGGGAACGCGACTCAAAAACCCAAACCCATAAAGGACCCACAAGAGTAGTTTTAGGCTCCCAAGCGGGTTTGTAGATGACCCGCCAACTTCTCTTACTAATGAGGGGGAAGGGGTAAGAGGGAGGGTCATTGCCTATCTTCGCCCGCCTTGAATGCTGGTAGATTTGGATGAGTTCGATAAGGAGAGGCTCATAAAGTCGCTGGAGCGAATAAAAAAGTTACTCAATGTTTCTGTGAATGACCTGGTTGAGAGAGTTATTCCTGGTCTTTTCGAAGGTGTATCCAGGGTAGAGCTAATGACGCTTGCTTCCGAAACTGCTGCATCCATGGCAACGAGGCACCCAGATTATAGTGTGCTGGCTGCTAGAATTGCTTGTCGCTCGCTATATAAAACAACCCCACACAAATTCTCCGATGCAATGGCAATACTCTTCGAAGGTGGGTCCGTAACTGAGGAAGTTGCTCGAGTCGCGCCTCGGGTGGACAAGTATATAAGGCATGATCGAGACGATGAATTTACATTTATTGGGTTTACTACTCTATGCAAATCGTATTTGATCCGTAAAGATCGTAAAATTGTAGAGAGGCCGCAGCATTTGTTCATGAGGGTCGCTGTGGGCATCCACTCTAGTGACATCAAAAGGGTTGTGGAGACCTATGATATGATGTCAAAGCGATACTTTGTACACGCTACTCCAACGCTTTTCAACTCGGGAACTCCCCATTGCCAATTTTCATCCTGTTTTCTAACCGCAATGAAAGAGGACTCAATTGAGGGTATTTTCGAGACACTCAAGGACTGTGCAGTTATCTCCAAGTATAGTGGTGGAATTGGGCTTCATGTTTCAAATATACGTGCAGAAAATGCGCCGATAAAGTCCTCTGGTGTATCGAGCGGCCTTGTCCCGATGCTTCGAGTTTATAACAACATGGCAAGGTATGTAGACCAAGGTGGTAACAAAAGGCCTGGCGCTATATCCATTACGCTGGAACCATGGCACGCAGATATTCTCAAATTTCTTGAATTACGCCAAAATCACGGTAAAGAAGAGTACAGAGCCCGAGATCTGTTTTACGCATTGTGGATCCCTGATTTATTCATGCAAAAGATAAAGGAAAACAAAACGTGGTATTTATTCAGCCCAGACACTGCTCCAGGCTTGTCTGATGTATATGGTGAAGAGTTTGATGCTTTATACAACTCTTATGTTGATGAGGGTCTATACATGGCAAGTTATCCTGCGCAAAGTATATGGTCTGCTATAATGAGAGCTCAATCTGAAACAGGAAACCCTTCTATTCTCTACAAGGATGCTTGTAATAGCAAATCCAATCAGAAGAACCTGGGGACAATAAAGTCATCAAACCTCTGTACAGAGATTATTGAGTATTCCTCCCCTACGCAGACGGCAGTGTGCAACCTGGCATCGATAGCGCTCCCACAATTTGTACAAGAAGGAAAATTTAATCTGGAGCTCTTACACAAAGTCACAAAAGTAGCCGCAGCCAATCTGGATAAGATAATTGACCTGAACCTCTATCCCATCAAGTCGGCAAGGGCCTCTAACATGGGTAACAGACCAATGGGAATTGGTGTACAAGGCCTAGCTGACGTCTACATGGCATTGGGACTGGCCTTTGAGAGCGCAGAGGCAACGCAGCTCAACAAGCAGATCTTTGAAGCTATATACCATGCTGCTATTGAGACCTCCATGGAACTCGCCAAGGAACATGGGCCGTACGACTCGTACCAAGGCTCCCCTGCGTCTCAGGGTATTCTACAATATGATTTATGGAATGTCAGGGTTGGAGATGAGGTCTGGGACTGGACCGGCTTGAAGAAACAAATAAAAGAGCACGGCCTCCGCAATTCGCTAGTCACTGCCTTGATGCCAACCGCCACAACGTCACAGATAATGGGCTGTTCTGAATGTTTCGAGCCAGTAACCTCGAACATATTCTCTCGGAGAGTTCTCAGTGGTGAATTTCAGGTTGTCAACAAGTATCTTGTTAGCGAGCTGGAGCGCCTAAATCTGTGGGACGATAAGATGAGGCAGCGTATCATGGCCGACCAGGGATCCGTACAAAGAATATCAGAGATTCCCGACGAGGTGAAAGCCGTGTTCAAAACAGTTTGGGAAATTAAACAGCGAAACGTAATTGATCAAAGTGCTGATAGAGGGCCTTTTATTGACCAGTCTCAGAGCCTGAATATATTCCTTGCAAATCCAACCGAGCGCCAGTTGACCTCAATGCATTTCTATGGATGGTCTCGGGGCCTCAAAACAGGCACATACTACCTGCGGTCTCGTGCTGCTTCCATGCCAACGCCATTTACGCTGGAGCCGGGATTAGTAAGAAGCAGTGTTAAGCGCTCTATATTTATGGGATCTCCGATATCTGTAGGTACGGATAAAAGGTTCAAAAGCGAGATAGATCTAGAATCTTGCGACATGTGTTCTAGCTGATTTGAAAAACTTTCTCTTTGCACAGTAAACAACATAACTTTGTATATAAATCATAGACCGAACAGGTGGTGTAACTGATTAGAATAGCCAATTCACGCATCTCCCTCGCACTACCTTATGCATATGCAACACAGGAGTTTGCCTCATTGCATGCATACAGGGCTTGTACAAAAGTAATTACTGTTCCCATAATTGCCAGGCTGGAGAATGCACGGTGAGGAATATGAAAGTATCCCTTCGGAAGACTCAAGAAACGGAGGCAGCGAGGAACCAATAAAAGAGCCAAGTAAAAGACAGTCGTTCTTTAATGCTCTGTGGAACGGACCTAGAGTTCCTCAAAAACCTCAAGTCACTCTTTGGTGCGAATCCGTACAAACGTGGCCTTACAGGGTAACAAAGCACCGACCGAACTGGTTTCGCTATATGTTCACACTACTTCCCTTTGGTCTTTGGTGCCTGATTTATGCGGTGCTTAATTCTCACTCGTTGATGGCAGAGCCACTCATTGGCGGCCAGCCTACACAATATGTTGGGTGCACTGCCCAAATTCCTGCTTGGGAAGGCCATAATGCAGACTGTGGCATCAATGGAACAGATTGTTTGAGCGGGTACCCTGTAGGTTCGGAGTTCCGATTCAAGTGCTCTGCAAATTGCCGCAAAGAATCCTGGACTTATAGACCGCTCGCAGTTGGTTCAGAAGTTATTTATCACCAGCCATTCTTGGTCGGCAGCGATAACACATATCGTGCTGATTCTTTTATCTGTGCTGCAGCTCTTCACCAAAATGTTATATCAGATTCCAGAGGAGGCTGTGTTATTGTTAAACTGGGAGAATTCAAACCAAAATTTGAGGGAAAGCTGGGAAATAACTCAGTAGCGAGTATTCCATTTGACACAGGGTTCCCAGCTAGCTTTTCATTTGAAAGCTTGGAGGGACTCGAGCTTCGTGGTTGCGATGACAGGCGTAATATCATGATGATTGTTTCATTTTGGGCAGTTGTTGTGATTGGATACCTGAGCGTGGACCCGCCTTTATTTGTTCTGGCCGTATCGCTGATTGGCGCTTGGACAGTGATATTAGCCTCAAACCCGCCTTGGCAGGGTGGAGATGCCCAGAAAAATGCCGAGATTATCTCGTTAGCGGTACGTAGACTCCTTCCGATGCTTTTAGCGATGGTCCCCATTTACCAGTTTTCGCTGCGGTCAGCTCTTCGCGGATGTAAGGCCAACCTGACGCGTGCTATATTTTGGTGTATTCCTTTCCACCTGGGAATTGTTGAAAACTACACCTTTGGAATGATTCCCATCGATCGCTTGACTCTGAATGATCTAAATGGGCAAGCAGGAGCATGGTCTGCACTATTTATTATTGCGGGAATTGCTTTGTTAATTGTCGTGAGCCAGGCATATATCATATGGAGACAAGGTAAATTCTGGCCTTATTTGACCGGTTATATCTCTGTGTTGTTGTTTCTTGCGCTCCTCGGCCGCATCCCCTCCCAGACACTTCGTATTCACCACTACATTCTCGCCTTGGTATTTTTGCCGGGGACTGGTTTTCAGACTACTTTAAGCTTTGTGTGCAATGGACTGTGTACTGCCCTGTTCATTGCAGGTGTAGCTCGTTGGGATTTCGATTCCATTCTGCAAACATATGACCAGTTGAGACGCGGTGGCCCTGAGCAAAACACCGGGGCCGCTGTATTCATTGATCCGCTGATTGAGAAAACAGGAGACTTGGTCAAAAGTATTATCATAAAATGGAGGTCCCTAGATGATGGCAACGCTTACCGCTGGAACGGATACTCGTTACTGGTCAATGATGTCGAGGTTCACAGAGGCAATGACACGGAATTCGACATCTTGAAATGGGCATTGGAAATAAATCCAACACCTGTAATTAACTACGTACGTCTCGCCGTCGCTGATGTTTTCAGTAAGAAAACTGGCTCATTTTCCATGGCTGGAGTACTTAACATTACCAGTGGCGAGTGGACGGCCCCGATTGAGGGAATGACATGATTTTTAACGAACACAAGTATTTATATTGTTTAAACATATCTAGTGAAAGTACACAATACAGGATCTGAGCATAGAACTCACGAGAAAAATTCAGCGTTTGTAATGTTCAAGCCACTCGGCGGAGGAAGAGGGATTTTGAGCCTGAATGGCAGAGAGATCAGCACACCTAACTTTATTGCACCGACAATTAGAGGTGCTATTCCCCATCTGACACCCGACAACTATCCTACTGTCCCAATAGGTGGTGTTTACGCCGAGCACTTTGTGGACCAGCATGGGTTCTCCACAGATGCCGCCAGAATCTTGCCGGTCAACTCAGAGGTAAATTTGATAGCCATTAGACCTCCAAATAGCAAGCTTCTACAACGCCCAAATACTGATGATGGGGTTGGAATTGGTACTTTTCAGGGAACGCAGCTTGTAAATGTTGAGACCATCTCAAAGGCAATCAGCGACATGAGTTCATCCATAGTAGTCTCTCCTCTGGATTTGCCAAATAAAGCAGGTGTGCCTGGTAAGAATAGACTACGCAAAATGGAGAAACGCGGCGAAACTTGGTTCAAGAGGTTGAGGGCTAATTTACCCAAAGAAGCTTTGGTAGTGGCTTCTATTATTCCAGAAATGTCGCCGCAAGAATACTTGAAGGAAGCGGATGGTGTCAGTGTATCTTCTTCCAGTACTCAGCCCAGGGATCAACCGTTAGAGGGTCTGCGGATCTGCGATGAGCGAGTGAGTCTCAAGGATATCCCCAGCTTAATTGGACAATTCGATCTCTTTTATACTGAGTTTGACGTGTTTACAGAAAAGGGTCATGCCATGACAGGGGTAGACTCCAGCATCGATTTACACGACAGCCAGTATGCAGAGGATATGGGACTTTTAGGAGAGACTGGGTGTGCCAAGGCGTACGTACATCATTTATTGAATGCCCGTGAAATGACCGCTAATGTAATTTTACAGCAACATAACTTGGCTTTTGTAGCCAAATTTTTCGAGACGTTGTAAAGGTTCTAGTAGTCCCCCCCCCTTCCCCCCACCACTGGTTGCCAAGCGACTTAGTACTTGCCTCGGCAGGGGTGCACAAGGAACCGGGCAAGGGACATGTAGACTTATAATTGACTCAATTAAATATTGTTTTCACCACAGATTGAACCGCAATCAGGAGCTTTAACTGATAGTGTATATAGTGTTTCCCGGCGATATATAGCAACCTTCAAATTATCGGATACCCCCTACCACCACCCACGGTACCAGTAGAAATTGGACAGAGCTAATTGACGCTTACCAACTGGAGAATGGAAAAAGATGAAAAGAATGACTCGGGACACCGGCCGTTCCTTTCTCTCTTGAGTTCTGTGTGGCAAGGACATGAAAGGGGCGGCGACAAGTCGAGCGATAAGGCGACGCACAATGGAGACGTCTCGAGAGGGTCCGGTAGCATGCGCCTATCCGCCGAATCAAGAAAGGGCAAAGCGATTCACACCATTGGAGAAGGCTCATTCAGCCTAGATGACCTGGACGAATCGTGCAACAAACCCAAGCGCGATTCTGCAAAGAAGGCCGTCACCAATGACGAAAAGACGGTACAGCAGCAACTTCCCGACCTGATATTTGCTAGTGAAAAGCGGAATGCGGATTTCCACAAAATTTTTGCTCAGTCTGTAGACCCCAAGGAGTCGCTAATTGAGGATTGCTCTTGCGCGCTTACCCGAGAGATTTTGATCCAAGGCCGGTTCTACGTGACTGCTCACCATGTCTGTTTTCATTCAAATATTCTTGGTAGAACCACGCACTTGGTGGCTTCTTTCCAGGAGATACTCGAATTTAAGACCAAGAACACCGTAGGGCTGTTTCCCAATGGAATTGTGATCCGAACCCTACATGCCCAACACACATTTGCTTCCTTTGTAAATAGGGATCATGTTATTAAGCTATTGAGGCGCCTCAAGGACTCTACTCTGAATAGTAGGAAAGAGTCAGGCGAATTTGGTGATTCTGCTGCAGTAACCGAGACAAGTTCCCTTGATGATTCCGAAGCCAGTGACCAATGGAACGAGGAATCAAGCTTCAAGCGTCGTAGATCATACAGCTCTTCGTTCTCATTCAATTCGAGTGGTTTGGGCGACTCCGAGGACGAGTACTCCAGCTCTGTAAATGCTGCCAAGGGCAGGTCCCGGACAGAAAAGGGCAAGACAAGACCAAAGCTATTGAAAAATGCTTCGAAAGATAATAGTGGTAGTAGCAGTGGTGCTGAAAACGGAGATGGTGATGCAGGCACTGCCCCCTCTGGTAAATGGCCCGTCGAGAACCTGGGTCCTGCGACACACAAGCCAACAAATTTCCCCGACCTTGAAAGCAAGGAGAAGCATGTCGATACCTTTACTGTTGCAGCACCGCTGGGCGTTGTTGCCAATCTTGTATACGGCAAAGACACGGACTGGTTCTACCACTTCCAGACTGCAGATTTGAAAAATCGAGATTTTGAGAGTATTCCTCCTTTCAAGAAAAAAGAAGGAAAAGAGCAGAGATATTTCGAGTATGTCAAGCCTCTCAGTGGGCCTGTGGGTCCTAAGCAAACCAAGTGTAAGTGCACAGAAACAGTTGAGAACTGGGATATGGAAGATCATGTGCAGGTACTGATTTCGAACAAGACCCCCGATGTGCCATCTGGCGATTCATTCACTACGTTTACACGCTGCACTATGGCCTGGGCTGAGGGCAACAAGACTTCGATCCGCCACTCGACTTCAATCGAGTGGACAGGAAAGTCTTGGCTCAAGAAGCCCATTGAGAATGGAGCGATGGACGGCCAGCAGCAATATTGCAAAGCGCTGAACTCTGCACTTCAGGAGAAGCTCCGGTCAAAATCCGCAGGTGGTGGCAAAAGCAAAAAGAATCGCAAGAGAGACAAGAAGGCGTCCACTCACTCGAGTCCGGAACCTGCTCAAGGCTCGGACGGGGGCTGGTTTGACTGGAGCCAATACTCAGGTTATGCGGTGTATGCACTTGCTGCGATTGCTGCAATTGTTGCGTTTGTGATTCTACGGTTTATCTATAACTACTTTACAAGTGGCAAATCTCAGCAACACAAGATTCTTCAGCACCAAATTGATCTATGGCAGTGGTTGGATAGTCGCCTGGAGAACAGAAATACTTTTGATGAGATCACGGGGACGCTGAGCGTCCGCGAGATAGACGAGGTGATCAAGTTGACCGAGCTACGCCTGGGCCGTCTGCGGGCTATTCGCGATAACCGTACGTAAGTTTAATTTTATCAAATATTCAACTATTTAGCGTGGTCACGAGTTTGTAGGTGCATTTTTATATGGCTTATGGCCCATTCATTGGGATGCTGCCCAGGAAGGTCTTTGATCCTCTCACCTCTTGAGGTTTCTTCGTCCAGTTTACCATTACCTAAACATGAAAAATATCTGGGGCAGCCTTTGGGCCAGCTCTTTGCGGGCCAGCAAGTTCACTTTAGCCCCTAAATTTAACGGATTTGCTCAAATGAGCACTAAAATTCAACCCCTGAACACCATCGAGCTCGTGAAACACAACTCTAAATATTACACACCCAAATCTCTCGAGGAACTCAAACCCCTCCAAGAGGCTCGTAAACTCTATGCTAAAATGCATATTCACAACTGGGATCTACTTGTTACCGAGGGTGATCTCGTTAAGCTACCGGTGAACATGAAGGATGTTCAGGTTGGCTCAAAGCTCCACTTTAATGAGGTCAGCCAGATTGGCTCTCGTGACCATACTTTGAGTGGCGAGCGCCTAGACCCCAGTATCTTTGATGTGCGAGGTACCGTTCTCGAAAAAACTCGTGTCAAGCGGGAGGTCACCGAGCACACACGTCGCCGTCGTCGTCATGTGCGGCATCAGGTTCATCACGATTGCTTGACGGTGATTCGCATCACTAACGTTTCGCTTAAATCGCCGCAATAAAACCAATTGTACATAAAACTTTAAAACCCCCTAAACTTGTATTTTTGAGCCGCTACCGTACCCTACTGTACTACTTTACCCCAATATCGCACTGTGCTTACATCAATCCTACGGATAGTCGAGCCTCTGTGGACCTTGTGCTCTGTGAGACTTTGGAAACATGGCATCTGTCAGTGCTGGAGATTCGCAGCAGCAGCAGCAGCAAACAATCACGTGGGATCACACTGACCCTAATGCGTGGACCTCTGAGAGGGTGATGTTTTGGCTCCGGGTGCATAATTTTGGATCCGAGTGGAAACGCATTTTCAAGGACAATGATATAAAGCATGGCAGGTTTCTGGCCTTGGCAAATTATCGTAATTTAAAGGCTCTGGGCCTCACTGATTCTGTTTCCAAGTTTATCAGATTAGCGAGGTCTTTTGAGAAGCCTGAAAACTATAATGGCTTTAATCAGGAGAAACCTGAAATGCTTTCTCCTGAAAGAAACGATAAAGGAAAGGGTCACAAGCGTAGTGAGAGTGCCACCACTACGTCTTCTTATTGGTCCAACTCTGACACCCGCTGCTCCCCCAGCGTTTTATCGTTCAGCCACAGATCCTTTGAAAAGTACATGTTTCTTGGTGACAGCTTGCGACCTAGGCGTCAGCCACATGGGGGTAAACATGTTGCACTCACTGTAGATAACACTACTTTTACTTTGGTTGCCATTAATGATAGCGCAGGTGCCGAAGAAGCCATTGAGGCGTTCAAAAAGGCTTGTGATGTTGGCCCCGACTGCTCGCTGAGCGTCCATCTCACTGAATATTTTTGCACACCGGGCGAAGCTCTCAGCAATAAGCAGCTAGGGAGTGTCCTGAGTGCTGCAGCAGGTGATATCGTAAAGTTCTACATTCACGCTGAGATCAAGTCACCTCTATTGGATATTAATGACAGCTATTCCCCCAGAAGCAACTTGGCATCCGTAAACAACACCTCAGACAGCTCGGGACACTCACTAGCGCGTCCTAGCCCCGTGCATAGACAGTCAACGGCCTCATTCTCAAAACTCACATTAGACTCGATTCCCCAGAATTTGCCCCCCGGCGTTGGTGAATTTGAGGATGAATCTGCAAATTCAGCTTATAGTGAAAATGCGGGGTCCCCAGGTACTGGCAGGAATTTTTATCCTGATACGCCCTCGTATCTCATTTCAAGTGCAGAGACCGCCGAAGTCGATTATTTTAATATCAGGCCATCCAGGTTGAGCTTGATAACAGAGACCGATAACTCGATAGACAAGCCTTCCACTCATTCAGATGCTATCGTAGCACCTTATCGTGACTTAGAGAATGGCTCAAGAGATACTCGGCGCACTATTAGTAGTCCAATTACTGAAACCAACACTAGTGCAGTATTTGGTACCTCCAAGAGTCAAAGGAGGGTGGTAAGTGGCCCGACAGCTCTCTCATCGATACCCTCGACTCAGTCCACTGCGACATCCTCTTCCACGAGTAACTATCAACCCTCAAAATCCATGCAAAAATCTACGGCTGCTTTATTGACACGTGAAAGAGAGGTCGGCGAAGACACAAAACGGAATCTTCCACGTCTCAAAGTCGATACAAAGCATGATTTTCAGAATCCTGCCTTCAAAGTTGTACGGGAAACGGGTGATACTGAGATCAACTTCGACAAACCAAGGCTTTCTCCTTATGAAGAACATAGCTCTACAAATGGTCTAGTACCGAGACGCAACGCGCCCCCGCCTCCACTTGCACGACAGGCCTCGTCTAAATACCGTCCAGAGCTCAGTCCAAATGCTCAGACGATGGATGAGAAGCTACCCATGGTACGGGGCACTAGTGAGCGCAGATTTCCCACTCGATTCCCCTCTCTACAGAGGATACCTTTGCCAGTGCCGGAAGCTGAGTCCACCCAGATTTCCTGGAATAATGTGCCCGAAGTGAGCGATGAAGACTCCAGTAATGAGGATGATGGTCTTTGGGCTATCCAGCCTAGTCAATCTGGGAGAGAAGTTCAGCACCAAGAAGATACCTTTGACGAATATACCCAGAGCTCTGCCAATAATACGAAACTTAGCGAGCGTGTTGCGCGTCCTAGTACTGAGGATGTGTATGATAACCTCGAGCAGTTCTTCCCTGATGCAGACCTTGATAAACCAGTGCTCATTACAAACAAGACACAGCCTCCGGCCACAAAGCCCATCCAAAAACAGACAGGCATGACTCGTATGAAGAGTATACGAGTTGTTGCATCCGAGGCCAGTCATCGGATCAAATCGAATCGTGCAGGCCCTGAGCAGAGTAGGCCCATTCTTCGGCGCAAGAGCACCAAAATGTGGGGCCAAAAAGTGGTCGAGATGGCTCGTGGAAACCCCATCACTTTGCGTGACCAGAAACAGTACATGTGGATCAAGGGTGAGCTTATTGGCAAGGGAACATTTGGCAAGGTTTTCTTGGGCTTCAATGTAACTACTGGTGATGTTATGGCTGTCAAGCAGGTCAGGACTGTAACCCGTCGTGCCGCTCAGGAACAAAAGGCATCAGAGGGTGTGGATAATCTCTTCCGTGAAGTTGAGAATATGAAGGACCTGGAACATCCCAATATCGTTCAGTATCTTGGCTTTGAAGTCAAAGGTGGTACTAGCAACCTGTTCTTGGAGTATGTTCCAGGTGGGAGTGTAAAGTCGATTATGGCTCAGTACGGGAGATTCCAGGAGCAGATTATTCAACATCTGTCCAGACAGGTTTTGGAAGGCCTGACATATCTACATTCACGAGGAATTCTACATCGTGATCTCAAGGCGGACAACCTGCTCTTGGATATCGATGGCACAGCAAAGATCAGTGATTTCGGTATTTCAAAGCGTAGCAGAGACATTTATTCCAATGATGCAGAGATGTCCATGCAAGGCACTATATTTTGGATGGCCCCTGAGGTGATTCGAAATGTAGTTGAAAATGAGAGGCAAGGCTATAGTGCTAAAGTTGATATCTGGTCTTTTGGCTGCGTTGTGTTGGAGATGTTTGCCGGTCGTCGCCCCTGGTCAACTGAGGAAGCCATTGGAGCCATGTATAAGCTTGGATCTAATAAGATGGCACCCCCCATTCCCGAAGATGCACGACCCTATATGAGTGCCAATGGGCTGAGATTCCTTGAAAATTGCTTCATAATCGACCCTAGTGAACGTCCAACTGCAGATTTGCTATTGGATGACGAGTTTACACTTGTAGATGCCGGATTTAAATTCCAGGATACCGCGTTGGGTCAAAAACTAGCGGCGCAGGCGAGCGTGACAATTCCGTTTCCCAGAGAGACCCTAGAGTAATTTATTTATTTCATTCAGATTTTATATTTGACTTCAAAGTTTATCAGTAGTGGTACATCCTTGCAAAAGGTGGTAGCTATATTGGACCCCATGACAAGTTTCCCTAGCTGACGCATAGTCGAGAGGTCTCCTATGGTTAAAGTTATTGAGTTAGGATACGAAGCAATTGCTGATCATTCGTTCAGCACAGACAAATCTTTGCTAGCTATTGCCCGGAACACTGATGCCCAGTTGTACTTCAACACTGGCAGCAAGTACGAGCTTGGTGGTACCTTGAGTGCTCATGACAAGGTCGTCACTGCGGTAGACATCTCAGCTCAAGGGCAGATTGTAACTTGTAGTCAAGACCGTAATGCGTACGTTTGGGATGCGACTAGTGACGGTACTTGGCGCCACACCCTTGTGCTACTTCGCCTGAACCGGGCTGCTACCAGTGCTCGTTGGAACCCTCAGGGTACCAAGTTTGCTGTTGGCAGTGCTGATCGCGCCGTTGCGGTGTGCTATTTCGAATCCGAGAACGACTGGTGGGTTGCTAAACACATCAAGAAGCCCATCCGCAGCACTGTTCTATGCACTGAGTGGCACCCTAATGGAGTGTTGCTGGCTGCTGGCGGTACAGATGGCCACGCCCGTGTATTCTCAGGCTATATTAAGGCCGTCGATGAGAAACCTGAGGCTACCGTATGGGGTGATCGTCTCCCTTTCAACACTCTATGTGCCGATTTCGCTGATGAGGCTCAGGCCTGGGTTCATGCTGCTGCCTTTAGCCCCAGTGGAAACGCCCTTGCTTGGACCACTCATGACTCTCAAGTTTTTGTTTCGTACGGCCCCGACTCCCTCGTGAGTGTTGACACTACGTTTTTGCCCTTTCACGGCATTGTATTCACGACCGAGTCTCAGATTGTCGCTGCAGGTTATGACTGCCATCCTGTCGTGTTTACTGGTGACGCTCATGGCTGGGAATTCGAGAAATCCATCGATGAAGGAACTCGCCAAGAGGTCGAGGAGGAGCAAAGTGCTTTAAAGATGTTTAAACAGATGGATCTCAAGGGTACCACTGGCGATAAGTCCTCTTTACCCACAATTCATCAGAATGCAATCAGAACTCTGCGTCTCGTTGGTGGCCAAGTGACTACTAGCGGTGATTCCAAGGTCGTTTTTTCAACTATTTGAGCTCATAGATTAGTGTTTTATGTGGATTTTAGATACTTCAAGTAGTAGACAACCTTAAAGAGTCGTTGAGCTGGGCTTAGTAAATCATGTACTCGGTGGTGGTCGACGCAGGATCCTCGGGAAGCAGAGCATACGTGTACAAATGGCCCTCCATTTCAGAGGTAAATGATCCACAGCAGTTCATCATACCTATAGAGACCCATGCTGAGTGGGTGACACGCGTTGAGCCTGGCATATCATCCTATGCTGTCAAGCCCAAAAAAGAGATTTGGACAGACCACCTTAAACCACTTATCGATGGTGCCTTACAAGTTATACCTCGTAGCGAAAGAGAGAGCACCCCGATTTTCTTTTTAGCCACTGCTGGAATGCGATTATTAGAGGAAAACGACCGTCGTCAAGTCCTAGACAATGTGTGCTCACTTTTGAAGACAAAGGCCCCATTTGCCATTAATGATTGCTCGCGTCATGTCTCTATGATTGATGGCGAGATTGAGGGGCTTTATGGCTGGCTCGGTCTCAACTACTTAATTCATACCCGCGACAATACCCTTTGGACCGCGAACGAGTTTCCAGAAACTTATGGGTTTATGGACATGGGAGGCGCTTCATCACAAATTGCATTTGTTCCAGATGCTCATGAAAGTGAGCGTCATCATGATGACCTTTATACTGTCAGTTTGCGAACAAATACTGGTGACCCCCTTAGCTGGAAGCTCTTTGTAACTACGTGGCTTGGGTTTGGAGCAAATCAAGCACAAAGCAGGTGGCGTCAGTACCTGGTGGATAATGCTACAGATGAAGATTTGGCCGCTATCTCACATGAATCGCCCTTGGTATTATCCGACCCTTGTTTGCAGGAGGGCGGAATCCACCAGGAATCCCGCACAATTAAGGGTGATAATGTCGATACGTTCTTCTACGGGTCGGGTGATTTCGCCAAATGTGAAGCTCAGCTTGAAACTCTGTTAAATGCAGACAAGACCTGTAAAGATGAACCCTGCCTTTTTGATGGTGTTCACGTGCCAGCTTTCGATGTCAATCTTCAGAAATTTATTGGCGTTTCAGAATACTGGTATTCTGCTCAAGACCTCTTTCACCTTGATGGTAAGTTTGACTATGCCACTTTTCTCGGCAAGGCATCAGAATTCTGTCAGGAAGATTGGCGGTCTGTAGAGAACAAATGGAAAGAGGGAGAGTATGGTAGTGATTTTGATAAATCGCACCTGCAAACAGGCTGTTTCAAGTCAGCTTGGGTCCTGACGGTCCTGCATAAGGGCTTCAAATTCCCGCTTAATCCTACTGATGCTACTGGTGAGCATAAATTCTTGGATTCATTCCAGTCAGCCTCCCAAATAAATGGCCTAGAGCTCTCGTGGACTCTTGGAAAGGCTATCATGTACGCTTCCTCTCAAGTACCTTCATCCACTGCTCATCAAGTTGGCTTCGTCAGTACTAATGGTGAGATTCTGACCGAAGAGTCTGTTCTGGTTGTGCCTAGGGGTAGTTCCTACATGGAGCTCTTGGTCATTTTGGTGTGTATCGGGATTCTTGGCTGGCTCTATAGAGAGTGTACATCCCTGCGCAAAAAAATTCGCGGGGGCTGGGATAGTTTCAGGAATAAAAACAAACCCGGCTTGCCAGAACTTGAGCGCAGACAATGGTCGAGGCCTGCCAGCCGTGATGGCACTCCTGTATATCCCCAGTTTGAGCTCAACGACATGTTGCCCCCTGGTGCGAATAGATCTCCAGTATTTGGGCAGTTTAGAGAAGGGGTGAGCTCAAGCGTTCCAGTTTCGAGAGCACCCAGCAGAGTTGGGAGCCGATTGAACATTTCAACCATGCAGGAAGAGGACTAAATATTTATTATATACGTAGCATGAGCACTTTTGGTGTTTGCGATACTCAACGTGAGCCATTATTTAAACACCACTGGACCAGCCCGAGGCATTGCTGTCTGTCGGCTTCGTCAAATAACCACAAGCCGTATATCTCTGTCGGTGAGACGTGAATCATCAACAGCGAATCCTCAAATCTGACCTCCATTTGCGGTTGTGTATTACTCAAATGATGCGGTATGAGACCCAGGCTAAAGTCTGAATTATTGTTGCGATTCAGCACAAGTGCAGAATAGGGGTACTGATCTTGAGAGACTCGGGAGTAGAGAAAGAAGGTGCCCTGAATGCCAAGCTTATCCCACTGGCTTGTTTGAAGGTTGAACTGATAGACAGTACATACTGATGAGCAAAAAAAGATTTGCGATAGTGCAGGGTCATGCTTTAGAACTACACTATGGTTGATAGCCTCTTTGGTTACTGCAGACATGTCAGCAAAACATCGCAGCTTCACCTTTTAGAGGCCAGAGCACAGACGCTAGTCACCCACGTTCTATATGTAATTAAATTAAATAATCTATTTATGCGAAATCTACAAGTTCATTCTCCGCTTCTACACTCTGCATGAATTGTTGCATGATGCCCTGCCTACGCTCGGCAACTCGGCGACCAAGCGGTGTACGCATGGTGTCCTTCATGTGGAGCAGCTTTTCTTTAAAATGCTGGTGAACTGTGAACTTAGAGCTGTTTGTATCATATAACGGCTCATTAATGCATGCTGCATAGCAACTAACCCGGAAAATGCCCATGGCACCGATAGCATCGAGCCGGTCGGCATCCTGGACGCAGTGGTATTCAAGGCATGTATCATGCCACGAGGTCCACTTTCCGGAAGCACGAAGCTTCTTTTCGACACTGTATCCTGTATTCTCGACGATATGAATAACTAAGGATGCACGATCAAGCGATAAACCGTTCTTGATCATGACAGAGTTCAGCTGCGCGACCAGCGCGCTGCGGTCCTCTGGTGTCACATATTTATGGTCAATCATATCATGAAACATTGCCGCGAGGTCGACAACAGTTTCATCGACCTCTGGTCCGAGATCACGGGCGAGCCGCAACGCCATACGTCGGACCCGCTCGATGTGTAGATAGTCGTGGCTGGGGTCATTGGACGCCATATGAGACCTGACGAGTTCTTCTGATTCTGTGAATATCGTTGGTAACTGATTATCTGCAGGAGGTGTTAGTAGCATTAGATAATTCTAGATAACAACAAAGATAGCTCCCAGTATATATAGACACGTGATTAATAATGCTCGGAAACTGCAGCTTACTGCAAGGATAGGTGTCTTGTGCATAAACATGCAGCACGTGTAGCAAACAGAACGCTGAAAATGGAATATATCAGACCAAAAATTCTAAAAATCGAGGTTTTCCACGGGACGCTTCTCGCTCTTGAGTAGATTGTTCACAAATCGGTTAAAAACCGTAAGGCCCGCATCCAAATTGGGGTCGCGCCAAGGGCCCTTATCCTGTGCATCACGGTTGTCGAGATCAGCGAGAATGTCAGTCACCCGAGGCACATTGTCGGGATCAAAACGGGCGTGATTGGGGACATCGATGGGTATACTAACCTTATCGGTTTTGGGATGGACGCAAAATGGCGATTTTAGCAAGTGGTTCATCTTTTTTGAGACGTTAGCGTCAAGTCTTGGGTACATGCATTCAAGCACGATAAGCTTTAGAGTATCGTTGATGATCCCTGCTTTTTCTGGAGAAGCTTTGATTTTGTTAGATGCTACCTCCTCGATCTTGGTCCACTTATCAGCACTACTCTGATTACCCCATTTGAGCTTAATATCGATTTTATCGAGCAGGTGCTGGAGGTTTTTGACCGCCTCAGATTCTTGGTCCTTCCATGGATCCTGATCAATAAGAATATTAGTATAAAAGTAGGGCTTGAGAATATCATACGAAGCCTCCAGGTGGGGGTGTAGCGGGCTGCGTTCTTGGAGAACACTATCCAAGCTTAGGTACCTTACGAGAGAAGCTCGTTGTTTATCATCGAGAGTTCTGGCTTTTGCATCGCAAACCCATGCGTGGATACCGCGACGCCCCGAAAAGACCCACAGAATATGCTCGAACCCAAAGTCCTCGCGAAGAGCTCTCTCCATCACATCAATGGCCACTGTCATGAATTGCCAGCATTTAATGCAGACATTTGCACCTGAACAGCATGTACGAATATCGTCATAGTCGGTTAAATCCACATCAAATACCAACTCTTTGCTGACGGGCTTCAGGCCATCTTTACCAACAGTCCTGCGCTCAGAGGGATTCAGCGCGAATACGCAGCCAATTTCAAAACGCAAAGGTCGTGACCGCTTGGCCAGATCGCGTAGAAACGCGTCGGCTGTGGGAAATGATTGATAGCGAACATAAGTATCAGGTGGAAGGGTCCAGGCGAACTCGCGATTGGCAAAGTCGAGACTGGGAGTCACAGAATGATTTAGCCAACGGAAAAGATCTTGGACAGGAAACACCTTGTCATAGTATATACTGAGCCGGTCCTGCGCTTCGGTCATGGATGTCGCTTTAGGTAATTTTGCAATTTACCTGCATCTGCATCTCGAGGTCACGTGGTCGGATATCCTGAAGCTGGCCAAAAAGTTCATTCCGGCAAGGAAGTCTTGGGTAATGATATGGATTCATGCTGTGTACCATCAAACTCAACCTGGAGTTTGGGTATATTCTTTGACCCTGCATGCAAAACACAAATCTCAGTGCCTAGAGTTTGCTCGCTCTCCTCCTGGCCTTCCAGTTCCGCTCTATACTTGAGCAGTGCAAGATTTAACTGATCATTGAAGTCACCATCATGGTGTATATTCTTATTTGGGGGATCCTCTACAGTTTGCTCCCACTCTCCAGGAGGGGAGGCAGGAGGGCTTGTAAACCATAGCTTACCGGCATCAGGTAGAGCGAGGTAAGAAGGACGTGCGTCTAAAGGCATATTTGGTCCGAAGAATACATGTAGCTCGGGCAATTCTTTCTGCAAGTACTCAAACGCATTCTGAGCATCCAGGTCGGTCTCAAAAATCATCAGGACCCGGTGGAAGCTTGGAAGCTCAACCCACTTTTCAAGGTTATTGAGAGATTCATGAGCAGCTTGCTTCCATTTGCTAAAATCCTCCCTATCTATATCACACAGGATCAACAGATTTGACGGCTCTGATTCCGGCATCAATAGAGGCTCACTAATCCTGGGGCTCATCCACAGAGAAGGAATATTATGCTTTTGGGTGTGGATCTCTGATATGTCGGTAATGAAGATAGAGGTAGATAGCTGTCATTATATGAACTGCCTGTGCAGTTTGCATCACTGCAGCCGTAGATGGGCAATCAAGTAGTATGAGGTAAATCTTACTTGGCCTAAACTCCCTCCATCTCCATCATCATTCTTAGAAAACACACAACTCAGATCCATCAAGACTAGCATAAATTAACTTACAATCTTAAATAATCGTACTAAAGGTACCCTGTTGTGGCTCAGTTTGCGGCTTGAGATGCTTAAAAGTAAATCCAACAAAGTCACGAGAGCTTAAGTTACCCGCTTCAGCCATATTATCCAGCTCATTGCGCTTGTTCATAACCTCCTTGTATTTGGCCATATCTGCCTCGCTCTCGAAATCGTCAAAGTACCCGGCATCGTCTTCACCATCAAGATCAGGAACAAAGGGTGGTTTTTGGGATCTGATATCAGACCAGTCTACCTCTGAAAAATAAGCGTGACGAGAGATCTCTTCAAACGACCGCAGTCTGTTGGATGGCGAGGTGATCAAGCGCTGCACAAGGTCCCATGTACGGTCACTCAGCACGTATTCTCCAGTTTCATATTGAGGTCTACGAAGCGCACGCCGCCAATTTTGTAAGTTTGAGTATGTCTCATCCGTAGAGCGACCACTAAAAGGCGGATATCCCGCAAGCGCCTCAAAGAGCATGCATCCCATACTCCAATAGTCAATAGTAAAATCATACGACTGACCTTGTACCACTTCAAGAGCCATATAGTCGGGTGAACCGACAACACTGTTGGCATAGTCCATCTCTGTGGTACGGGCAGTACGGTAAGCTCCACGACGCTCCTTGACACTCATGTAAGGTATGTTGAGGTCCTTCACTCTCTCAAGGCGTTGGCGCAAATTATCAATATGTTGAGCAGGAATCTGGCCAGCAGCTAAACCAAAATCAGTCAACTTGATGTGACCCTCAGCGGTGATGAGAAAGTTCTCGGGCTTGAGGTCACGGTGAATAAAGTTCAATTGATGAAGAGCGTCAAGCGACATAAACATCTCGCTCATATAGAAACGGGTATGTCTCGAGTTGAGAGTTCCAGTATTATTGAGTAGAGTGCGGAAATCACCACCGGGTACAAACTCCATGGCCAAATAAAGATGCTCGGTGTCTTGAAAGCTATAGAGAAGCTTGACAAGCCAATCGCTCTTGGAGGCCTGTGTGAGGATATCGCGTTCCGTCAAAATATGCTGAATCTCATCTAGCTTGAGCAGAAGTCTCTTGGAGAGTACCTTGAGGGCGCATATTTCCCGAGTATCCCGTTTGCGGGCTAGGTATACTTGTCCATAACCACCCTGCCCGACTTGCGTAATCATATCGAAATCACCATACTTGAGCTTTGTACGCCGTTTGCGCAAAAGAGCCCGCTCTCTGCCGTAATAGCTACGCAGGGTGGCACTTTTCTCTTGCTCCCCAAAGCGAGCCGTCTCGGTTTGGATCTTGTTATAGCGCTCTCTCCGAGCTTTAATGTACGTTAGGGTCTCAAAATAGTTTTCAAGAAAATACATCTGGGCGATCTTAGCCATCCGTCGTACCTTGGGATCGGTGAGCGCCTTGCGGTCCTCTGAGGACATGTTGCTGACGCTCAAATTGCTCATTCCAAGGTCGCCGTCTTTCTCCTTTCGCGACTTAAATGTCCGCGGGCTAAGGCCTTGCATGAGGCCGCCCAACTTTTTACCAGGGCTCGAAGTCATCTGTATAAGGACCTAAGGGGCTGATGGTGATGAAATGTAAACACGATGACTAACCTCCACTTAGGACCCACATCCAAAACATGAATGGTTTTGGAATTTCTCAACTTGCATAGCTTCTTTGTGACGCGTAGGAGACATGATGAGGCAAGTAAGGAAGAATTGGACGGACCGTTGCTCAAAATAGTGCTCTGCTAAATATAATCAGAAACCAAATGAAGCTAAACTCACAACTATTCACAGTCTTGAGCGAGTTGTATTTACAATCAAGCACTTTTTGAGAAGCTTTATAGATCCTATTTTGCCATAACTAGGGTGAATTTGAAAGAGAATGGCTTGTAAGCAGACATGATGGCCAAGTGGCAACTGTGGCGTCCATCATGCACATAGCGGCCAGAGCGCGCACGGAATACAAGTAATTAAAGACAAAATGTTTTAGTACAAAATCCAATGCTCGGCTCGCTCTTCCCAGATATATTAAGGTAAGTGCACAGTTGCATGGGGCAACTCATCGACTGATTGCCCCCACCCCCACCCCCTTTTCCTTGGCATCAGCACCCCCTCGCGCCCCAAAAATAGACGACCACTTTGTCATCGTATCTTGCTTCAGCCCAAAACACGCCGCAGCTCATTCTAACAAATTACACAATGAACTGGTTGATCTGGCCGCTGCTAGCGTCTGTAGCGTTCGCTGAGAAAAGACTCGAAACTACCGCCCTGTTAACTTGTCAGGAGAATTCTCAGGTCCAGGCCTCGAGCTTCAGTCTTGAGTTTTATCCGGGAAACAACACCGCGTACATCAGTACGAACCTTATTTCCTCCATTGAGGGCAATTTTTCCGCAGATATTGAGGTAATTGTTTACGGATTATCGATTTTTCAGAAAACTATCACAAACTGCGAGATTGCCAGCACCCTTTGTCCCATGAGCGCTGGTCACTTTGATGTGGACACCACCTATACTTTTGGAAAAGATATCACAAAAGACGTCCCAGGCATTGCGTATACCATGCCTGATATCGATGCAGTAGTCAGAGTCCAAGTTTACCAGCTGGACTCGAGTGGTAATCGCAGGTCGTCCAGTATTGCTTGTGTTGAGGCACAAGTTACAAATACCAAGACCGTGCGGACAGAAATCGCTTCTTGGGTTTTGTTTGGCCTCATTATTTTCTTTTTGCTGATTGCCGGGCTTATGGCACTGCGTGGATACTACTCAACCACGACACATATCCTTTCCGATATCATGAGTCTTTTCGGCTACTTTCAGGCAGTCGCGATTATCTCCATGATGGCTGTTGATCGTTTGCCACCCATTGCCGCTGCTTGGGCACAGAACTTCATGTGGACTATGGGTATTATGCGCGCCGACTTCATGCAGAGCGCACTGACCTGGTATGTCCGCTCCACAGGTGGCTCACCCACGGTTGTTATCGCCAACAAGCAGATCCTTTCTGTTGCCGTATACAAGCGTGCTGTAGATTTGGCCGCAAAGTCAACTGAGCAACTGACCCGCCTTATCAAACGTGTTCCACAAGCCACAATTCCTATTTTGCAGACACTCTCCCGCCGTGCGATTGCCACTAATGGTGATTATGTTACTACTGACGAACAGGACCCCAACATGATCAGTAAAACTCTTTTATTGCAAGGTATTAAGCGTGTTGCTTTCAAGGCCGACATTGAGATCTCAAACCTGTTCCTTACTGGTGCTGTTTTCTTTTTGTTTATTGGGTTTGTGCTAATTTTGATTATGGTGATAACCAAGTTCGTGCTTGAGTCGCTCTGCAAATCCGGTGCGCTTCGTGCGGACCGCTTCCTTGACTATCGCCAACAGTGGCTACAGTGTATTAAGGGTGTCATGAACCGCTACTTTTTGGTCGCCTTCCCACAACTTACAGTGTTGTGCTTGTATGAATTTACCCAGCGTAATAGCGTTGCCTGTGTCGTCAATGCGGCTGTTATTTATGCCGTGGTACTCATATCGCTAGTATGGTCTGCCATCAAAGTTATTATGCTCGCTCGAGAATCCACAAAACTCTTCAAGAATCCCGCATATATCCTCTATGGTAACGCTGAGATTCTCAATCATTGGGGTTTCATGTATGTCAACTTCAGAGCTACCGCGTACTACTTTTTAGTTCCGGTCTTGATTGTGAACTTCTTCATATCAGCAGTTGTTGCACTCGGACAATCCAACGGTAAAGTCCAAGCTGTGTTGGCCTTTGCCGCTGAGCTGATATATCTCATCCTTGTATGCGTGTTGCGCCCCTACATGGATAAGAAGACAAATGGTATAAACATTGCGGTTGCAGTAGTGATGTTCCTGAATAGTGTGATGTTCCTCTTGTTTTCTCAGATATTCCCGAATACCAACGTTGCTTCACCCATTGCAGGCGTAGTGTTCTTCATTTTGAATGCTGTGTTTTCATTGATTTTGATTATCTCGATCATCGTATCTTGCTTATGGGCTATATTCCGCAAGGACCCTGATGCAAGATACCAGCCAATGAAGGATGATCGTGCGGCATTTAGACACGATGCTCGCGACAATGAAACAAATGAGCTGGCCGATATGGCTGACGCGGCTCGCGATGGTTATCGCGAGTCATATATCCATCATGATGGTAACAGTATTTATCGTGATCCTAGTTCAGGGTCATCGTCGACACCACACAATGTCGACGAAGCGCATGCCAAGTATCGCCCATATGGAGGCTACCAGAAGTACTAAATAGATTTAAAAAAATAGATTTGATGCATAATGCTAGCAAACAGGTTTTTTAGGGCCCAGATGCTTCAATGAAAAGGGCAGAACTTCGAGAAAATACCCGGTCCCCCTCGGTCAGTGTGTATCTTCTGCGGTTTTGATTATTTTTGGTGTACTGATCAAACCCCTTGGCGATATTCCCCGCCGAGGCGTCCTGCAAGTATGCTCCCTCTTCTAGATAGATTTTCTCTTCGATTTCATCCAGTTGTTGATGGATTTTGGTCCTTTTGGCCACCAGTGCCTTGAGTGCGGCCCGTTGCTTTTCAAACTCTTCCATGTAAGCAGGACATCCTCGATGGACTAGGGTCTATGTATACGTACTGTGTGTAGGAGTAGCGGGGAACGGGCCTAAATAGAAGGATAAATTAGTGTATATGGTAAAATGTTCAATAAAAATGCGAATAAATAATTACTTTGCCGAGTCTTCCGGGTCGCCTGAATCGCTGGTCAAGCTATTCGGGCTATTGATGGAACAAGTGCTCGACGGTAAAGAGTCAAGAGGCGGCGCACTAGCAGTCAAAATTGACAAGGGTGGGGCTGATAGGGCCAATGGCGGGGTCTCGCGTACCTCTCTAGGGGTATACGCCGGGGCATAGTCGGGTAGGGGCTCTGAAGCAAGTTGCTGAAGCCGCAGCGTCTCTTTATTAGAGGTGACTTGTAAAGGCTGCCGATCTATAGCTTGACCGGAAGGAGCTGAAGGTGTCTGCTGAGGGTTGGGGTATTCTGGAACAGAGGGGATGAGTGTTTGTTCCCTAGTGGCCAGAACCATCTTTTCTGTGGTAGCGAGGGTATCAGCAGTATGAATGTGCGAGGAGGAGCTATGATTAGATGATGGATGAAATTGCGATAGCTGGTCTGAGCTATCCAAGGAAGAACGTACATCCGCGTTTGCAGTTTGTATGATTTCAGAGTTGGCATCCATGCGAGATCCTTCACGGGACCCAGGATCTGTTCGATGCGTACCAACAATGATTTCGGCCCAGCAAGATACAACTCCCGGTCGAGTGCGAACGCGATCTGTATCTATCATCTTGATTTCTGGGTTTGAGTTTGCCCAGTCACCAAGATCCGTTTTCCCACTCAAGTCCACGGTGACTTCAATCAAATATGAAAAGGAAATTAGCTGTGTGGTAGCTGTTATCAAGCTGTCGGGCGGCACAACTAGGTTTGTGGTAAGTTCGGCCACTCGCGATATAGGGTCAGTATACAACCCCAAAATGCTCTGGTCCAAATCCTTGCGATATGTGTACTCTGATTCACCAATCACGAGCTGGGAGATTCTACTTAGAGTCACAGCAATTGCAGCAGGGCTTTGGACATCCAATTGGTGCTGGATAGTCAGTTTAATGGGTATGTGTTCGCCTGGTGTCCAGCCCTTATGTGGCATACTGAATTTAACCATCACTTTTTTATGGTGCTTTCGCTTTTTAGAGGTGTTCACCAGTAGTGAGACCGATTTGGGAGCATTAAAGTAAACCACATCTCGTTTCGTTGCGACTTTTACAGAGCGCAGTGAACTTTCTACTATGCCCTTTGCCGTCGTGAGACTACCTCGAATAACATAAGAAATATTCCCCATATCAAAATCAATGCTCTCTAGTAACCCCTCCTGAGGTAACTCGAGCTCAAAGGGAAAAGCGTGCTTGCCTTCAGCCAACGCCTGCGATTCAAAGAGATCAATTGTGTCGTTGAACATCATAGACTCCTGTGCTTTCATCTGAGGTTTCCTAGCGCGCAGCTTCAATCTCCCCTTGAACATTACAGAAATCGTGGCTTTTGAGACGGCCGCACCGAGATCGACAATCACACTCCCCGCCACAGACTCTCCTGGACGATAGACATGATGTGGATCTTCAAGATTAATGTAAATGTTATATTTTATCATGGTAAACGCCTTTAGCGATTTCCAAACCATCTCTGCTGTCCCGACCTCTGGTATTTGATGGGGTCTCCAAATATGTAAGCGCACTCCACGCATGAGAGCTGCTTTCGAGAGATTAAACCTTCATGCAAGATAGATAGTCAGGACCCCCACCAGGCCTCTCATCCACCCTACTCGCAATATATAGATTCTCTGAGGTTGCCACTAATATTCTATGTGCATGCTTCTGGGCTTGGCACCCTTGCCCCATTTCACGTTCAAGCCAATGCTATTATAGTTGTATATGTGGCCTTTTTATCCGATTTATTTGGCTTCTTTTACTATTTATAATTCAGAAGCTGCCCTGAGATGGTCATAAAACGGGCAAACCAATGCCAAGACTCCAAAAGCTTTGACCCTAGTTACCTGAGCCTGGGGGCCAAGAAATAGTAAAAGATGTTTCATTTCAGCAAAGCTCTATTGTTGTACTTGTTGCTGGCCTCTATTGACTTCAAGTACACTGCTGCTGTTCTCAATTGCGCTTATACTTTCTTACGAGGACGAGAGGCTATAGTCGATGGTCTCGTGCAGGCTACATAATTGTTCCAGATATAAATAAATATATAGTCGCATTGGCCAACACCTCGAGAGAGTTTTAGGCTTGCATTATTGTTTTGTTCTTGTTGAGGAGAATGCGGGGTCATGCCGTGCATGCGTTCTATACTAGGAGTTTTCGAAAAGTAAAAAACATGGTCCCTAGCAGGATCGAACTGCTGATCTTCGCGTGACAATCTCTGAGAGAAGTTATTAGCACGACGCCTTAACCAACTGGGCCAAGGGACCGATTGGTATTCGGCTATGTTTGCTTGAATGATTCTGTAAAGATGTCACGTGATTCGGACTGAAAATAAAAAAAAAAATCGGCCCGTAAACATTGTATTCTTGTGGATAATATGGCATATTCATTTACCTATCTTGGGTTCGAAACCTGAAGAGGACTCTAATTACTTTTTTTCGCAGATGAATTCTTAAAGAGTCGCAAGGTTCCATGCTCTCCTGAGCGCGCGCTGTTACGGATTAGGTCTATTTTTTAATGCAGATCATCAGGAGAGACCCTATTTAGAAGCACTACCTGAGAGACTAGCTGACCTCTCACTCTAAAGTACTTCCAATGGTGCCACCCCTAGCGCCACACACTATGGCTACAACTGAGCAGAAGGCACAAATTTTGAATAGACTGTTTGTTCATAAAGACTCTTCACCCTTTATTCTCATTACAGACTCGCTAGCACAATCGGGTATCCCAATCCTGGAAGAGTTTCTGCGAAAAGTTCCTGCCCAAATCAAGGTAGTACGCTGGAAAGGAGTATCAGCACCACCTGCAATTTCTCATCAAGAGCAGAACCTTGTGATCATTGAGAATCTTTGCTTGATTCCCGATGTTGGTAGGGTCCTCCAACAGCTCATGGGCCCCAAAACCTCATTAATCGGTATCTATCATCGTGACCTCGAGCCTGATCCAGGCTATGCTCCAAAGGGTATGGCACTTGTAGAGTATATGGCCACTACAGTGATACATGTCCAATGTCCGGAAGAGACTCGCCTAACGTTGGTTGAAAATCCAATGCTCAAATTCACTAAATTCAAGTCAAACCAAATCCCTGTCGAGTTGATACACCGTAGAAGGTCAGGAAACGCCACAATCAATAAATATACTGTTGATATCGAAAACCATGTTGCAAATATTCAGGTTGCAATTCAACGGGACGAGGAGGATCCCTCAATGTTTGCAGGACTGACGACGTTCAACCTCAACACCACCGAGAAACAGAAAGCTGACCGCGAGAATGTGGAGCTACCTTACTTGGCCGCACAAGAAATAGGCGACGGTGGTGCGAGTGGCGGCGCAATTATCTACCAATTCGAAAAGGACGACGACTACGATGAAGAGGATCCTTTTGAGGACCCAATGTAACCAGGCATACGAAAGGTTCACTATATAATACTCTAACTAAACTCAAAATTCAAAAACTAATAATGGGGGCGATGGGTTTTTCCCTGGTTATGTTTGGCTTTAGCAGGGGGGGCATCAGCACAGCCGCCGGGTGCGTTTTCTTTGCGGTACTGGACATAAGCCTTGGGTTGCTGATTGTACTTTTTCTTGTACTTTTTACCAATATCAGCTGGTGTTTTCCAGTTCTCAGTGCTCATTTCGCGCTCCTCGCTATTGATATAGGTACGTGCCTTGTTGATCAATTTACGGTGCAAACGAACAGGGATGGGGTCACGCTCGGCACTTGTGCAACCGCAAGCAGACGAGGGCTGCTTGCAAGTGTTGCAAGGGGGAGCAGGCTGAGGGCAGGGTTGGGGAGGAGTAGGCTGTGGGCAGGGTGGAGGTGGGGGAGGAGGAGGAATAGGTGAGGTGGGGCAGCCACATCCAACAGTAACATATGTAGGAATGTAAACAGTTTCCGTTTTAGTAGCATACACAGTCTGAGCGTCGGCGGTGACTTCAACTGTCTGAGTTTGGGTAGTCGGAACGGGGACAGTAATGTATGTGGGGATAGCAACAGTAACATAGCTTGGCTGATTGACTGTAGTTGTTCTAGCATCAGGCACAAGAGTTGCAGTAGTCACCACACCAGGGAGCGAGATTGTTTGGGTGACGACGCTGGTCTGGACAATAGCACTAATCTGGGTGATAACATCAGTTTCGGTAGTTGTGATATGTACTGGTTGGTACTGAGTGGTGTAAACCGTGATCGGCATGTTGCTAACGACAACAGTCTGCGTGATGGTGTTTGCAGGGGAGGCGGGCAAGTTCTGAGTCTCCGTAACAGTAGTAGCATCACACGGTGCTGTTACTGTTGATATCTCAGTTTGAACAATGGTGCTAGTCTCAGTGAAAGTTTGGTACTGGGTCACGGTGCCACCACCTCCTCCAAATTTCCAGAAATGGTGGTCTGATCCCTTGGTAGCGGCAGCGCTAGCTGTCGCGCAAAGCAAAGCTACTTGAGTAATTCCGAGAGATCTATTTCGAGCCATTTGTGTCTTTCAACTTGCAGGTTCTATCGCCTATTAAATATCTGATGCAACCGCTTTCGTACGCACTGGTAGGCTTCCTATTTAGGTATCATCTGAGAACAAAATCCCGCTCATGCTACTACCATAGATCCTCAGGCCAGGTTGCATGTACACTTGATGCAACTAGAAAGCGTGCGTGTAGACTTATGCAAGTATTGTAGCATATGTGCATAGTGTATCGATTATATTAAAACAGTATCATGTCTTGTTTGAGAGATGAATTGCAGTTTGAAGCTCAGCTTTACCCCATGGAGTCAGCCCAATCTCGATAGGGCAGGGGCCTAGTGCAGTCTTCCTGATGGTCCGCACGATCGCCCTTTTGACACCGTCATCTGTATGCTGCTAAGAGATCAATTTAGTGCCGGGTGTCAGTACCAATTGCAAAAAATAAAACACAACTTCTATACCACTTTGCAACTTATAATTTTTCAAGCAATTAATTAATTATTCATCGTGCAGCATGGTCCCACATGGCCGTATGGGTCCCAGCCCTAATTTGATCTCCCCACAAAAACCACCCTGAGAGATCGCCCAGCGACCGTCAGAAAGAGAATACTCTCAGAGATACTTTAATATTTCGCATAATAAGCTCGGAGTAGCATGAAATGAGCTTTGCAAGTGTATGAATGCCGTAGCCCTCCAAAACCCCCTACTAGATATGTTCATGTCTGGGAGCGACCGTCGAAGGGGTTTGTCATAATGGAGATATCGAGTCTGGGAAATGTACTGGAAACTGCACGAGAATTTACACTGGAGGCTGCTTCAAGTGCCGCACAGCTTATTGAAGGGATGAGCGCGGATGGAGATATCACTCAGCTACTTGCGTCGGGTAGTGCTCGCGACCAGGCGAACGGGATGCGTCTAGTGCTTGGAGAAGCTGCCAGGGGCAAATCGCCCACCCAATACATGCCCTCTGTCGTAAAATGTGCTTCGACCCAGGACGCTTCGGTTCGTCGCATGGTATATCAATTTGTGGTCATGTACGGGGCACTTGACCCTAATCTGGCTTTGATGACCGTCAACGCAGTGCAAAAGACTCTTTTTGATAAGAATCCAGTAACTCGCTGCCTTGGTCTTAAAACCATCTCGTCAATGCCTGTGAGTAGCGTAGCACCAATCGTTGCGATGAACGTGCGGACAATGAGTACAGATAAAAGCCCACTTGTGCGCGAAACTGTATGCCGGGCGGTTGGAAAGTGCTATAATCTTGACTCCTCCCTTGGATCAGATCTCCTATCTATTCTTACCTCTCTGTTGATGGACAAGACGGCATCAGTGCAGGGTCAAGCCCTGGCAACTATTGCGCAGACTTTCCCCAATAGACTCGATCTTTTACACAAACCATTTCGGAGCATATGTGCCAATCTAGCATCATACAATTCCTGTTGTCAGGCTCCAGCGCTTAGAGTTCTTATCCGCTATGCGAGACATTTCCTAGGCCCCGAGTATCCGGATACGAAGTTACTCGTCAAATCGACGATCCCACTTTTACGGGCTATCGATAGTGATGTCGTCATCGCTGCCGCCAGTGTACACTTTTATCTGAGCGATTCAATACCTGAAGATGTGGCCCTCAGCGTATCTTCGTTGCGAATGACGCAGCTTGTGCTTGAGAATGTCTATCTTATGGTCAAGCATCACCCCACAAGTTTCAAGAGCTGTTTGAAGCGATTTTATGTGGTTTCTACAGACTCTGATGAACAAAAAGTGCTGAAACTAAAAATTATTGCCCGTCTGGCTGATGAAAAGAGTCTAAACCGTATTCTTATGCATCTTCAGTTTTATGCAACGACTTTCCAGACTGCTCCTACGATTACAGCAGTATTTCAGACTATAACAGCCTGTGCTACGCGTGCTTCAGCCGTACCAAGAATTATTCGATGGCTTGTAAATCTGGTTTCAAAGAAAGATGCGTCTCCGATCCTTGTCTCACATGCACTGCTATCTCTGAGAGTACTAATGCAGCAAGTCGATACTACAAACGGACGAACTCTGGTGCATTTAGCCTCTCTTCTCTCCGAGGACTCGTTGCCGACTGAAGCGAGAGCCACTGTTTTATGGCTAGTGGGTGAGGCTTCGGGTACACATCGTGCACTCGCATGTGAAGTTTTGCGCAAATCTATTAAGCCTATGGCTTCATTTGATGCTCCAGTTAGGCTGCAAGTTCTCCAATTGGCAGCAAAACTGTACTCTCATTACTTGGTCGACAATGCCGACTACGACGAGCGTGTGCCCGCATTTTATCAGCATGTCACAAATTTAGCAAAATACGACCCAGATTATGATAATCGTGACCGCTGTCGTATGTTTACTTCACTTTTCTGTGGCGATCAGCATGAACTTGCAACTCTATTGCTGCAAGCTCAAAAGCCACCCCCTTGCATTGATATCGACGAGGGTTCTGAGTATCTGCTGGGATCATCAGCACTGACTGCAGGTAGGCCTCTCTTGTATTATATCTCTCTGGAGGACTGGGGATCAAAGGACCCAACGCTCCGGGATGCCAGTGAACCAGAGCCCGAGAAACCAACATACTCAGATGTCAAGCATGTTTCACCACAAACTGTGAGCCAATTGCCCCGCTCCCAAAAAATTAAAAAGGTGTTATCGCTCCAGGAGTTTCTTGAGCCAGAAGAGTCTTCGGAGGAGGAAACTGATTCAAGCTCTGGTTCCGAGTCGCAGGATTCTGATGAGTACTCAGACTGAATCAGTGTCTTTTAAAATAGCTATGTATCTAAGATAACTAATTTTTATACATATCCCTCCCCCCCCACCAACCGGACCCAGGGCCACGTTACTACTTGTGAACGGGAATCACTCAAATTGAGCTCCCGGCTATCATACACACGACGACTATTTGAGCAAAATAAATGCCGTACTCCATCTAAGGCTCTGATCTACAGCATATTTAAATCCTATCTTTCTCGTATCTCATGATATACCCAACACCTGCTATTTATGAAGATGAGAGCGAGCAGTCCCGCAATTTGGTCAAGCATCCGGCTCAAGCAACGAAAGAATAACGGGTAGTATGGACAGTTGAATCGAGGTTTACCCCGCAGCTGGATCTGCAGATTACGTGCATACAAATGAGGATTTCATTTTGTGACACTAGAAGACTCATCCGCCAACCCAAGAGCAGCCTGGGTGGAAGATATTTACTTGTTCACCACCCAATTGCATCTAATGCTTGTTCTGGGTAAAATCGTAGAAATCTGTTTGAAAGCCTTAATCGACACATCGGTACTATTGAAGACACGTCGACCATCACGTGGCCTCTGATTTCGAGAAGTTTCTTCAAGGATGATAACAGGGATTGGGGCTGAAATTTTGGTGCATCGTATATCAAGTATACATTTTATAGATGATTCGTGATTTATTTCCCATTAGAAGCTACGCTATCGTCCCTGTATTTAAGCCAACGTGTCAAAACTGTTGCCATGGCAACTACAAAGTAGACTAGTATATAACCTCAGTTACACATCCTCTCGCACCACATGCAGTCTCGCTACTTCGGACTCAGCTTTTTGCTGTATGCGTTGGCAGTCACTCTTCTGCCTATGCTCTCGCAAGCAGATAGTGCACAGGATTATGGCACTGTCATTGGTATTGATTTGGGTACCACCTACTCATGCGTTGGTGTGATGCAGGCCGGTCGCGTTGAAATTCTCGCAAATGACCAGGGTAACCGTATTACCCCCTCTTATGTTGGATTCTCTGATTCTGAGCGTCTCGTTGGTGATGCCGCCAAGAACCAGGCTGCCTCAAACCCCTACAACACTGTCTTTGACATTAAGCGTATCATTGGTCTTGATTTCAAGGAGAAGAGTGTTCAGAACGATATGAAGCGTTTCCCCTTCAAGGTTGTCAACAATAACGGCAAGCCCAGCGTTGAGGTCGAGTACAAAAAGGAGCAAAAGACCTTCGCTCCTGAGGAGATCTCTGCCATGGTCCTTGGTAAAATGAAGGAGATCGCTGAGGACTACCTTGGCCACGATGTTACCCACGCTGTTGTTACTGTACCTGCGTACTTCAACAATGCCCAGCGTGAAGCTACTAAGAATGCCGGTACCATTGCCGGTCTCGAAGTCTTGCGTATTGTCAATGAACCCACCGCTGCTGCCATTGCTTATGGTCTTGATAAGACCGATGGTGAGCGCCAGATTATTGTTTATGATCTCGGTGGTGGTACTTTTGATGTCTCTCTTCTCAACATTGATAACGGTGTCTTTGAGGTTCTCTCCACTGGTGGTGACACTCACTTGGGTGGTGAAGATTTTGATTTCCGCGTCATGAACTACTTTATCAAGAAGTTCCAGAAGGAGCACGATGTCAACGTCAAGTCAAACGCCAAGTCCATGGGTAAGCTTAAGCGTGAGGTCGAGAAGGCCAAGCGTACTCTTTCTAACCAGATGTCCACTCGTATCGAAATCGAGTCTTTGATTGACGGCATCGACTTCTCTGAGTCTTTGACCCGTGCCAAGTTTGAGGAGATCAACTTGGAGATGTTCAAGAAGACCCTCAAGACTGTTGAGAATGTCCTCAAGGATGCCGGTGTGTCCAAGAAGGAGGTCGACGATATTGTCCTTGTAGGTGGTTCCACCCGTATTCCCAAGGTCGTCTCTCTCTTGGAGGACTTCTTTGGCAAGAAGGCTTCTAAGGGTATCAACCCCGATGAGGCTGTTGCTTATGGTGCTGCTGTCCAGGCCGGTGTTCTCTCTGGTCAGGATGGTGTTGATGACATTGTCCTCTTGGACGTCAACCCCCTTACTCTCGGTATTGAGACTACTGGTGGTGTCATGACCAAGTTGATTAACCGTAACACTGCTATCCCCACCAAGAAGTCTCAGATTTTCTCTACTGCTGCCGATAACCAGCCCACTGTCCTTATTCAGGTCTTTGAGGGTGAGCGTACTCTTTGCAAGGACAACAACTTGCTCGGTAAATTTGAGCTCACTGGTATCCCCCCTGCTCCTCGTGGTGTTCCTCAGATTGAGGTTACCTTTGAGCTTGATGCCAATGGAATTCTTAAGGTTAACGCCATTGACAAGGCCACCGGCAAATCAAACTCCATTACCATCACCAACGATAAGGGTCGTCTTTCCAAAGAGGATATTGACCGTATGGTTGAAGAGGCCGAGAAGTACGCCGATGAGGACAAGGACCTTCGCGCTCGCATTGAGGGCCGCAACTCGCTCTCCAACTTTGTCTTTAACCTCAAGAACCAGCTTTCTGATGAGAAGGGTCTTGGTGGTGCCCTTGAGTCTGATGACAAGGAGACCCTTCAGGATGCTCTCAAGGAGACTATGGAGTGGCTCGATGAATACGGTGAGGATGCCACCGTTGAGGAGATTGATAACCAGAAGCAGAAGCTCAACGGCATCGCCTCCCCCATCACTTCCAAGATGTACGGTAGCGCCGGCGAGGGTGGCCAGGATGCTTATGATGATGATGAGTACGATGAGTATGATGATCACGATGAGCTTTAAATAGCATAATGTAGCATAGCTTTATATCTGAGACAAGACTTAGTTTTATGGGCACATATCTTAGGCTGCCCTGGGATCTTGTGAGGACCCTGAAATGTCTGCGACAAGCTCAGTCTCAGGTTCGTATTTTATACTCCGTAAATGTACTATTTCATTACATTCAAAGTACCCCTCAAGTACCTTCTCGTTAAAATCAGAATACTTTGCACACTTTCTGGCATCGTGTCTGGACCCGCAAAGCTAAGTTACCCCATATGGAAACTTCACCAATGAGGAAGCTGAAAGAGTTTCTTTAAAGAGTTTTGGTACTGTCATCACTATCTAAATGAACTTTCACCTCTACGCTTCTGTTCAAAACCCTAAATACGATCGATTATCACCAACCAGCAGTCAAATGAGTTCGGCACCTCGATCATCCACGTCGATGAAGTCTTTCAAGTCCCAGTATTCAGCTCGCCGGGCATATAATAGTATCAGGTTGCGATGCCACCGCGTTAAAGCCAAATTTGCTAGACCTTGGCACGCTCGCCATCAAGACGAACAAGGCGATACCACATGCGAAGAGTTTGAGTTCCCTTACCCGTCCCCTCTCACATTTGACTTTGGGACTATGCGATATGAAGCTGCTAACCCCTCCAACAATGACGACGACGACTGGTATACAACGCTGGCTACCACTTTGCGCCGCGGATACCTTGACTACGACACCTTTGCTTGAGTATGGCCGTTTGCGGCATCCGTATTTATTGTTATTTGTATTTCATTTCCATAAATTGTATAAATCCTAGAGGGAGCATTCGATGCCATCCAAAATCCTCCCCACGACCCCCGGGGACCATTGGAGGCTAGCACCTTCTTGGTATGCACTCTGTCAAACGAGTCAAAGGAAATGCAGAGCAGGAAGCTGCACGCAAGAAAAGAGAGGCTGTAGAAATTGAGGTTTACCGCAAGCTGGAGGCTTATGTTCAAACAATGCGTTCAAAAGGCGATTATGGCCCCTCCGCTCTGGAGCATAACACTTCGCTCCTACGGCTAAATCCAGAATATTATACAATGTGGAACTACAGAAGGGAAATGATCAGCAAGCTCTCTACAGAAGACCGTCAGAAGGTATTAGCAAAAGAGCTTTTATTCGGCATTGAGTTATTAAAGCGGTTCCCCAAAGTGTACTGGATATGGAATCACAGAAGATGGGTTCTCAACAAAATAAACAAATACGAAGTCTGGGAAAAAGAGCTTGATCTTGTAGGGTCTCTCTTAGAACGAGACGTGCGCAATTTCCATGGCTGGCACTATCGACGGACAGTGATTAAACAGCTGGAATCCATGTCTGGTGAGCCCAGACTGGATACCGAGCTTGCTTATACGAAGAAGAAAATCGATCAAAACTTTTCGAATTTTAGTGCGTTTCACAATAGAAGCCTTTTGCTGGGTACCAAACAGCCTACTGCTGCCGAGTTCAATGCTGAGCTTGAATATGCCAAAACTGCAGTTAATATGGACCCCGGTGATCAAAGTGCATGGTACTTTTACCATTGGGTTATACTGGCTGATCATTGGAAAGCAGTACGCCCCCACTCACTCTACGCTCATGAGCTTGGGGAAATGGAAGAGCTGGCAGAGGACGAAGGGGACTGCGTACAATGCTATTATACGGTTTTTCTCCTCAATAAGCTAATCGGAAATGTACGCATAGATTTAAAAGAGAAGCTCTCGCGGCTTGATCCATTGAGATCAAATAGGTACCTTGCCTTGTAAGGGGATAAACTGGGATCTGGCTCGTAAAGGCTCAAATCCTGGAGTAATTATATACACTTACACTTATATAGGTCCAAAGAGTTTTTCAGCCTGGCGTTAAGGTTTAAACAATAAATATTCAGCGGTGCCAACAACAGACACCTTGGGATCGTGCAACAGCAAGCCTTCTAATGGGCTTCTCTTTTTACTCTTGTCCAATTCGCTGTTGATAGATGTGGCAATACCTTCAAAAATTCCGCGGCTCACTTGCGGCGAGTCCCCAGCTGCGAGAGCCGATATAGCATAGTTTTCGATATAGAGCGCAAGAACATCCGCCAGGCATTCGTTGACTGCTGGTCTTTCGGAGAGCAGCGCAGCGCTATCGATTGGAAAAATTCCCTGCACACCGTGAAGTTTTGCCGACAGTATAATTGCTGCAAGTGCTACTGTATGTGGGGGTTGGCGGAGAGGTACCCAGGTCAAAAACATATCGGTTGTAATTTCCCATGCAGTTTTGACCACGTTTCTCTCTAATTTGAGCTCTTTGCCTAGTTTGATTGTGTAGTAGTGGGGGGTCTCCCCGCGAAAATCAAAGGCGATTGTCTCGAGAAGTTGTTGTTCTTGAAATGCAATCGCGCTCCTAAGCTCTTCATTTTCATTGTTACCATGTGGCTTCTCCAGACTCACGAGTAATATGTGTGCTATATCTCGGGATTTCTTGGGTGTGTCTTGCATTTTGGTCGCCAGGAGTATACAGCTCCCTACAAGCACATCAGTACTGATTTTTGAAGCTGAACATATGACGCAGTGCAGAAATAAAGTCATGGCGACATCAAAAGTGCGGATAGGGAGGTTGAGGATTTTACATGCCCTCAGTGTGAGGTTAAACCCTTTTATTCGGTACTTACTACCATTTGCCGAGTCAAATTCACTCTGGGCAGCAAGATTTTGTATCTGTGGCCTCGTTAAGTATGGCCTGGAACATTTTACGGCCGAGAGATGCTCCATGGAAATTATGTACAAACTGACGAATACTTTTTGCATCGGTGATACATACGCAACGTCGTGGAGGAAAGCAGCGTCTATTTATGGATACTATCTAATCTAAATAGCTTAATTATTCTCTTGCAAATCGGCAAAGAGTCTGTCTCGAGTGCCACTTCGCTAATGAATTCATAGCCCACCCAGCACCCTGCAGAGGTTAGCCACATGTCAACCCCAGGCAAGGACGAAGAGAAGCCTGCTGCCAAAGACGCCCAGATAAGCCAGAAACTCTTGGCTGACCTTGCAAAGATGCTTGGACAGCAGCCAGCCCAGCAGCCGCTTGAACCCAAGGATCTGGAGTCCTACAAGTTTTGGAAGACCCAACCCGTTGTGGCACCCAACAGCAAAGTTGATCAAGACGGAGAAATCGAGTCCAAGACTGAGGATTCTGTGCCCAAAACTTCCCAGTCCCTCCCTGACGGATACCAGTGGTGTACTATTGATGTCAACGATCGGGCACAGCTCGAGGAGCTCTACGACCTTCTCTTTAACAACTATGTTGAAGATGAAGATGAGCAGTTTCGTTTCCGCTACTCTATATCGTTTCTTGAGTGGGCCCTCAAGGCACCTGGCTGGTATAATGATTTGACGGTCGGCATTCGTACTGCGCAGGGCAAAATGGTCGCCTCGATCTCGGGTGTTCCTGTGAGCCTGGATATCCGCAAAAACACCATCAACATGGTTGAAATTAACTTTTTGTGTGTGCACAAAAAGCTCAGATCAAAGCGTATGGCCCCCGTGCTCATCAAAGAGGTCACTCGTAGATGTAACTTGCATGGTATCTGGCAGGCACTGTACACATCAGGTACAATCTTACCCACCCCTGTGTCTACATGTCGTTACTACCACCGTACAATCAACTGGTCCAAGCTCTATGACGTGGGCTTCACCTACTTGCCTGAGAAAAGCACCCCAGAAGCGCAAATCAAAAAGTTCGCTATTCCTGACAAGGTTGCACTCGAGAACTTCAGGCCTCTGGAGAAGAAAGATATCAAAGCTGTCCATCACTTACTCGGTGATTACCTTGCTAAGTTTGACATTTCACAGGTGTTTTCCATTGAGGAGCTTGAGCATTGGCTTCTTAGTGCACCAGAAGTCATCAAACCTTTTGTCGTAGAGTCCAATGGTGCCATTACTGACTTTGTTAGCTTCTACGGTCTGGAATCTACGGTGCTGGGTGACACAAAGCATTCATCCATTAATGTTGCCTACACTTACTACTATGCCACCAATGCCACAGGAGCCAATTTGAAGCCCCGACTCGTTTCTCTATTTGAGGCCGCCCTCGTGGAAGCTAAGAAAGCCAAATTTGATGTTCTCAATGCTCTCACCCTTCTCGACAACCCTCTTTTTCTTGATGAGCTCAAGTTTGGCAAAGGTGATGGTTTACTCCATTATTACTTGTTCAATTACAAGACTTCCCGTATTAGTGGTGGTATTGATAAAGAAGCTGAGATGTCTAAACCTGGTGGTGTAGCTGTTATCATGCTGTAGTTGCTTGTTTACCAGTAACGACTTCCTTTTTCAACTTTTGGAGTTGATACGATAATCCAATATCTTGAATATCTAGATAGAAAGAGAAAGAACTATTTAAAACATACCCTCGATTTCACCATCAGCATTAACTTCAATGTCCATGAATCCGGCATGGGTGGGAAGACCAGGAATGGTAGGCATGTCACCGACAAGGGCGTACAAGTAACCAGCACCGACGGCAGCACGGACGTCACGAATTGGCAGCGTGAAGCCAGTAGGGCGGCCCTTGAGATTAGCATCGTGAGACAAAGAGTACTGGGTCTTGGCAACGCAGACGGGCAAGTTACCAAAGCCTTGACGAACATATGTGTCAACACGTTCCTGAGCCAGCGGTGCTAGCTCAATGTCTTTAGCACCGTACATCTTTTGAGCAATCACAGTGAGCTTCTCCTCGGGGGAGAGTCCTTCAGCGCTATACAAAAAGTCAAACTCCTTGGGCTGCTCACAGGCTCTAATCACACCCTTGGCGAGATCAATGGCGCCTTTACCACCTTCAGCCCAGTGATTGGAGACAATAGCATCAAGCGCACCGGCATTAATAGCCTCTGAGCGAATGACCTCATGCTCAGCATCAGTATCGGAAGCCATTTTGTTGATAGCTACAACCACAGGGAGGCCATAGGCGCGAGCATTCTCGATTTGCTTGGATAAGTTTGTGCAACCGGCACGAAGGGTCTCAACATCCTCCTTAAGATACTCCGCGGGTAAAGGAGCGCCAGGGGTGACGGCAGGGGCACCACCATGAGACTTGAGGGCACGCACAGTGGCAACAATAACAACGGCGTCGGGTGAGAGACCAGAATTGCGGCACTTAATATTCATGAAGCGCTCACCTCCCATTGTGAAATCGAAACCAGCCTCAGTAACCACATAGCCAGCGTGTTCCTTAGACTGTGAACCAGCGAGTTTGAGTGCCACCTTATCGGCAAGTACCGAATTGGCACCAATTGAGATGTTGGCAAAAGGACCAGCATGCACAAATACAGGAGTGCCCTCAAGGGTCTGCATGATAGTAGGCTTAATGGCATCCTTCATGAGAGCAGTCAAGGCACCACCACATCCGATATCATCAGCAGTGACAGGCTCACCAGACTTGGAAGAGGCAACGACCATACGGCCAAGGCGCTCACGCATATCTTCGAGGCTAGTGGAAAGGGTGAGAACAGCCATGCATTCGGAGGCAACAGTGATGTCAAAGCCAGTCTCACGAGTCTGTCCCTTCTCAGTGGGGTTCTGGCCCACGGTAATACCACGCAAAAAGCGGTCATTACAGTCAACAACACGGCGCCAGGTGATAGTAGAGGGATCAATGTCAAGTCGAGCAAACTTTGTCACTTCTTCGGGGGTCAAATCATCAGGATTAGTCTTGTTGATGCCAAGCTTCTCGAGACGACGGAGCATGACGGGACTAAATTTGCGAACACCACCCTTGGCGGGGATAAGACGGCGATAGAGGGGGCCATCTTTTTGAGTATTCTCGTGGAACATACGAGTATCGATAGCGGCAGCTAACAAGTTGGTGGCAACACCGATAGCATGAATATCACCAGTCAAGTGTAGGTTGAACTCATCCATGGGAATGACCTGGGAATATCCGCCACCAGCGGCACCGCCCTTAATACCGAAAGTAGGCCCCATGGAGGGCTGACGGACATTAGCAATACACATCTTATCAAGGTGGGCTCCGAGGGCTTGGGCAAGGCCAACAGTGGTAGTAGACTTACCTTCTCCAAGAGGAGTGGGGGTAATACCTGCGACAAGGACATATTTACCATTGGGGCGATTCTGAAGACGTTTAAGGATATCCAACTTGACCTTGGCCTTGGTGGATCCATAAGGCTCAAACTCAGATTGAAGAAGGCCCATCTCCACAGCAAGATCAGAGACATTCTTGGGAGTTTGTTGACGGCTCACATCGATATCGCTTGGAACTGGTGTTTTAAGCTCAAGGGGTAGGGGAGTCACGCGTCTGGGGGCAGCGGCCGCGGTATAAGCACGCTCAGCGGACAAAATGACATTCTCCAAAAGCATTGCTACAGTCATGGGACCAACTCCACCAGGTACAGGAGTGATAGCTGAGGCTTTTTCCTTAGCAGACGCAAAGTCGACGTCACCTACAAGACGGTATCCCTTGACCTTTGAGGTATCATCGACAAAATTAGTTCCAACATCAATAACGATGGCACCCTTTTTAATCCAGTCGCCCTTGACGTACTCAGGCTGGCCGATAGCTGCAATCAGGATATCAGCCTTTGAAACAGCCTCCTGAATGTCTTGACTCTTGGAGTGAAGAACGGTAACTGTGGCATCAGCTCTGCGCAAAAGGTTGGCAACGGGAGCACCAACGATATCGCTACGACCAAGAACAACGGCGTTGGAGCCAGCTACTTGGACGCCAGTAGTCTCCAAAAGCTTCATGATACCCTTGGGAGTGCAAGGATAAAACTCGGGGTTTCCACCCTTCTTGGCAAGCTCGCCAATATTGAGGATTCCAAAACCATCTACGTCTTTGGAAGTCGCTACGGCATTGGTGATGGTGTGCTCATCAATAGTAGGAGGGAGGGGGAGCTGTACAAGAATGCCATGGCAGGTGTCGCTATTGTTGAGGTGCTCGATGGCATTGAGAAGACGTTGCTGCTCAGTATTCTCGGCCAACTGAAGAAGAGTGCATTGCACACCGGCCTCATTGGCAGCCTTCTTTTTCATGGAAACATAGGTGGAGCTATCTTTACGGTCACCAATCTGGATAATCACAAGTGTGGGAATTGCACCTGGAAATTGCTGTTTCAGCTGGCTGACTTTCTCTTTGAGATTATCACGCACGCCCTGTGCAATCGCTTTACCATCGATCAAAGACATGACAAAAGGTGAAGAAGTCTGGGGTAGTCGGTCAGTATGATCCCCGCGTCGAGTAATTACATTGAGTCACAGTTCCCGGGTAGAAAAGTTTTATATTGACTGACCTCAGTAAAGAGGTGTTTGAAAAGTATTGTCTTGTGTTTTTCATGTGGTTTAAAGACTTGTGGCCTTGCATGAATATCTTACCCGGGCTACCCGGGACCTCTTGGCCCAATAGAGGTTGAGAACTGACTTGATAGTCCGTCTCCTCGTGCTCAAGTTTACTTTGGCCAGTGTCCTCGGCGTATATAGATACCTATATTTGATTTTTTGATTTCTAAATTCTCTGCTTAATTGCAAACTCCTCATCGCGTCTATCAAAACTCATTCGCCAGGTTATGGTATACTAAAGCTCATTTGATCGGTTCAAGTAAGTTTCCATTGCTCTTCTACTAATATATGGGTCCAATTCCCCTTCCTTGTACACTTACACTTTGGTGTGAGGATTATTCTTATCGATAGTCGCATGAGTGACCGCTATAGTCTATGTACAGTGTTTCATTATTCGTAATATGAATGGTTTAAACCCGCTCGGCAATTTTAATTGCAAGCCTACACCCATTCTTTATCGTCTCAGTCAGAATCATGTATGGCACAGCCTTGTGACTGTCGTTGGCGACTGCAGTGTTGAGGTGGTCTAGCTCATCGTCTCTGAATTGGGCCAGAAGTTTCTGGAGGTCTTTGAATTCTTCGGAGGTAGGGTAACCTTCACGGGCCAAAGTCCTCAATTGGTCATTATAGTGACCTCCAATCACTGTCTCAACTGCTTCAGTGCAAGCCATTGCAGCCTCTTTGCCCAGTAATGCAGTGCCTGCCCCAACTGCAACTGCAGCGATTTTCCATACAGGAGTGAGCAGGGATGGACGTACTCGGCCTTCAGTTTGAATAGAATTGAAAGTCTCATGGTGATGAATTTCTTGATCCCACATGTGTTTAATTAGTGGTGCGAGACCGGGGTTGGTGTGCTGGAAAACAAAGTATTGACCGGCGTAAATGAGGTCTGCCGCAAGTTCTCCAGCTTGATCTACTCTAACTACCTTGTGAAGAAACCTATTTTGAGTGTCAGGAAGCGATGTTTTGACCGCTTTGATTGCGTTTCTTAATGTAGACATTTTTGATCCTGGGGGGGGTTTAGCAACTGCACGGGCAGATTACTAAAAGCTGCATTGCTGAGTCAATCATCACGTGGCTTTTTTCAACTATATATACCAGGGGTTGTCCCATGGATTCATGATGCGCCTCCAGGGCTATTATTGTTACAATAATCTAATAATTTAGTGTTGGGTCATTTTTACAAATTGTATATAATCTAAATAACTCTTGTGGGCACCTGAACTAAGTCGATCGAAGAAATTCTTTCGGTATATAGCGGCGTGAGGGGAGTTTGTCATCATGAGCTTTCCGTACTCGTCTGCGCCGCTTCGCCCTGTGCGAGAGGTACAGTTCGGTCTGCTTGGCCCCGAAGAGGTTAAAGCGTTCAGTGTTGCGCGGATCGAGTACCCCGAGACGATGGATGAGTCCAAGATGCGCCCGCGTGTCGGTGGCCTCAACGATCCCCGTCTCGGGTCGATTGACCGTAACTTCAAGTGCCAAACTTGCGGTGAAGGAATGCAGGATTGTCCCGGTCACTTTGGTCATATTGAGCTGGCGAAACCTGTCTTTCATATCGGCTTCATCTCCAAAATTAAGAAGATTCTCGAGAGTGTCTGCGTGCACTGTGGAAAATTGAAACTAGACGAAACAAATGCGACATTTGCTGCTGCTATTAATATTCGTGATCCTAAACGTCGTTTCAATGCGGTCTGGAGTCTTTGCAAGACTAGAATGGTGTGCGAGGCTGATGAGAAGGGTATGCATGGTGGTTGCGGAAACACACAGCCATCTATCCGTAGAGACGGTCTTCGCCTTGTCGGAACATGGAAACGTGATAAAAATAGTGATAGCGATGCTCCAGAGCGTCGTTATCTCAGCCCTTCAGAGGTTCTCAATGTCTTTAAGCACATCTCGGACACTGATATCAAAAACCTCGGGTTGAACGCTTATTATGCTCGCCCCGAGTGGCTTCTTATTACTGTCTTGCCCGTTCCACCCCCTCCAGTTCGTCCTAGTATCGCTATCAATGATAGTGCTCGTGGTGAGGATGATTTGACGTATAAGTTGGCTGATATCCTCAAGGCCAACTCAAATGTTCAGCGTTGCGAGCAGGAGGGTGCGCCAGCACATGTTATGAGTGAGTTTGAGATGCTTTTGCAGTATCATGTTGCCACGTATATGGATAATAATATTGCCGGTCAGCCCCAGGCTCTTCAAAAAAGTGGTCGCCCCGTCAAGAGTATTCGTGCCCGTCTCAAGGGTAAGGAAGGTCGTCTGCGTGGTAACCTCATGGGTAAGCGTGTGAACTTCTCTGCTCGTACCGTCATCACAGGTGATCCCAACATTGAGCTTGACCAGGTTGGTGTGCCCAGAAGTATTGCTCGTACTCTCACGTACCCTGAGGCAGTTACCCCCTATAACATTCAGAGGCTTACTGCACTTGTGCGTAATGGACCTAATGAGCACCCTGGTGCCAAGTACATTATTCGTGATACTGGTGAGCGTATTGACTTGGGCTACCATAAGCGTGTCGGTGACATTGCACTGCAGTATGGATGGAGGGTAGAGCGTCACCTGATGGATAATGACCCTGTCTTATTCAATCGTCAGCCCTCTTTGCACAAAATGAGTATGATGGCCCACAGAGTGAAAGTTATGCCTTACTCTACATTCCGTCTCAACTTGTCCGTTACATCGCCTTACAATGCTGATTTCGATGGTGATGAAATGAACTTGCATGTCCCTCAATCAGAGGAGACACGTGCCGAGCTCTCGCAGCTGTGCGCTGTTCCCTTGCAAATTGTGTCGCCGCAGTCTAATAAACCTGTTATGGGTATTGTGCAGGATACACTTTGTGGTATTCGTAAAATGACAGTGCGCGATGTGTTCTTGGACTACTCTCAAATCATGAATATCCTTTACTGGGTTCCTAACTGGGATGGTGTTGTTCCCCCACCTGCTATTGTTAAACCCAAGCCTTTATGGAGCGGTAAACAAATGGTTTCTTTGTCAATCCCCAAGGGTATTTTCTTGCAAAGATTTGATGATAATAACCCTATCACCTCTCCTAAAGACAACGGAATGCTTGTTTACAAGGGTGAAATCATGTATGGTGTGGTTGACAAAAAGACAGTAGGTGCTACAGCTGGAGGTTTGATTCATATGATTTTCCGTGAGAAGGGGCCCTACGCCTGTTCCCAGTTTGTGGGTAATGTACAAAAAATTGTCAACTATTGGCTTCTACACAACGGTTTTAGTATTGGTATCGGTGATACCATCGCCGACACTGACACCATGAGGAACATTACACAGACAATTGCCGATGCTAAAAGTAAGGTTCAGGAGATCATTAATGATGCCCAGGCTAATAGCCTTCCTGCTGAGCCTGGTATGACTCTGCGTGAATCTTTTGAACACAATGTTTCCCGCGTTTTGAACCAGGCCCGTGATACCGCTGGTCGCTCAGCCGAAATGTCACTCAAAGACACTAATAACGTTAAGCAAATGGTTGTTGCTGGTTCTAAGGGATCTTTTATTAATATTTCGCAAATGTCTGCCTGTGTCGGTCAACAAATCGTCGAAGGTAAACGTATTCCATATGGTTTTGTCGACCGCACACTCCCTCATTTTACCAAAGACGATTATTCTCCCGAGTCTAAGGGCTTTATTGAAAACTCGTATCTCCGTGGTCTTACTCCTCAGGAGTTCTTCTTCCATGCCATGGCCGGTCGTGAAGGTTTAATTGATACTGCCGTCAAGACTGCGGAGACTGGTTATATTCAGCGTCGTTTGGTCAAGGCACTCGAGGACGTCATGGTTCAATACGATGGTACTGCGCGTAACTCTCTTGGTGATATCATTCAGTTTGTCTATGGTGAAGATGGTTTGGACGGTACCCAAGTTGAGAAACAAACGCTTGACACTATCCCCGGCTCTGATAAAGCGTTCTCCGATCGTTATAGAATTGATGTTACAGCTTCTGATCATGCCCCACTGCGTATTGAGAGTGCTTCAAGCATTGTCGGTGATTTTGAGACGCAGAAGCTTCTTGACACTGAGTACAGACAGCTCCTGGATGACCGTAATTATTTACGTGATGTTGTTTTCCAGGATGGTGAGCACAACTGGCCTCTTCCCGTTAATATCCGTCGTGTTATTCAAAATGCCCAGCAAATTTTCAACGTGGATCAAAATAAAGTCAGCGATCTCACTGTGGCTGACATTGTCAATGGTGTTTGCGAAGTTTGTGAAAGATTGGTTGTTATCCGTGGCGAGGGTGATCCTCTGACTGAGGCTCAGAACAATGCCACATACCTGTTCCGTTCGCTTGTACGTTCTCGTTTGGCCACCCGTCGTGTTACAGATGAGTATCGCCTCAACAAGCTTGCATTTAACTGGATTCTGGGTGAAATTGAGTCACAGTTTGGTAAGAGTCTTGCAAACCCCGGCGAAATGGTTGGTGTTATTGCTGCCCAGTCAATTGGTGAGCCCGCAACCCAGATGACTTTGAACACTTTCCATTATGCTGGTGTATCCTCTAAGAATGTAACACTCGGTGTACCTCGTCTTAAAGAGATTCTTAATGTTGCCAAGAATATCAAGACACCAGCTCTCACTGTTTACTTGAAGGACAATATTAAACAAGATATCGAAAAGGCCAAAGTGGTACAGTCTGCTATTGAACACACTTCGCTCCGTAATGTTACGGCTGCTACAGAAATTTATTATGATCCTGACCCTCGCACTACTGTGATTGAAGAGGATTTGGACACTGTGGAGGCCTACTTTTCGATTCCTGATGAGCAGGTTGAATCTACTTTATATATGCAGAGCCCTTGGTTGCTTCGTCTCGAATTGGATCGCGCCAAAATGCTCGATAAGCAGCTGACTATGTCTCAGGTCGCTTCTACCATCACTCAGGCATTCGGTGGTGATTTGTTTGTGATTTGGAGTGAAGATAATGCCGATAAACTAATCGTCCGTTGTCGTGTAATTCGTGACCCCAAGACTTTGGAAGAGGATCCTGATCTCGAAGAGGACCAAATGATCAAGACTATTGAGAACCACATGCTTGAGAGCATCACACTGAGAGGTGTGCCTGCTATCGAGCGTGTATTTATGATGGAGAAGCGTGTGAAGCTTCCCGACGAGGAAACCGGTGACTACACCCAAAAGATGGAATGGGTTCTAGAGACTGATGGTATTGACCTTGCCGAGGTTATGACTATCGATGGTGTTGATCCCTTCAGGACATACTCGAATAGTTTCGTGGAGGTGCTGGGTGTCTTGGGTATTGAAGCTACTCGTTCAGCACTTTATCAGGAAATTTACAATGTCATTTCATTCGATGGTTCATACGTCAACTACCGTCATATGGCCCTTTTGGTTGATGTTATGACTTCTCGTGGTCACTTGATGGCTATCACTCGTCACGGTATTAATCGTGCTGATACAGGTGCCCTTATGCGGTGCTCGTTCGAAGAGACTGTTGAGATTCTTTTGGATGCTGCTGCCGCCGCAGAGCTTGATGACTGCCGTGGTATCTCCGAGAACATCATGCTCGGCCAGATTGCCCCCTTGGGTACTGGTGCTTTCGACGTTGTCTTGGACGATTCCACTCTCTCGACTTTGCCGATTGCTATGCCTATGGGTGATATCAAAGCTACTGCTACTACTATGGCCGATGGAAGTGCCACTCCTTACGATAATATGTCACCTGTGGATGTCAATGCTGGTTTCGACATGCAGGCTTCATTCTCTCCTTTGGCACAGTCTGGTATGGACAACAGAGGAGGGTTCACCGAGTATGGAAGTGGGTTCCAAAGCCCGTTCAGCGGTGCGACCTCGCCCAGCTTTGCTCCAGGTTCGCCCTTTTCTGCTGCTTCGCCTGCTTTTGGAGCTACTTCGCCTGCATACGGTGTATCTTCCCCGATGTACGCACCCTCCAGCCCCAATTTTGCTGCTACAAGTCCACAGTACTCGCCTTCTAGTCCATCGTACTCGGCTACTTCCCCAAGCTATAGTCCTTCGAGTCCCTCGTACTCGGCGACATCTCCGAGCTACAGTCCATCTAGTCCCTCCTACTCGGCCACATCGCCTAGCTACAGCCCGACTAGCCCAAGCTATAGCCCTACTTCGCCGAGTTACAGCCCCACAAGTCCCAGCTATAGCCCCACATCGCCGAGCTACAGTCCAACGAGTCCCCAGTACAGCCCGACAAGTCCTCAATACAGTCCGACAAGTCCTCAGTACAGTCCGACTAGTCCTCAGTATAGCCCAACAAGCCCACAGTACAGTCCGACTAGCCCACAGTACTCACCGACTAGTCCGCAGTATAGCCCGACAAGTCCTCAATACAGTGCCAATAGCCCACAGTACAGCCCTGGGTCGCCTCGCTAATCATGTTAGGCTTTTGTGAATGGTACTGGAGAACAAAAAAAAAGATTTTATATCTATCTAAACTTTTTTAGCGTAAATTTAGACCTTTTCGCGAAATGCAGAGTGGGCGCATAGGCGTGTCTTTCTTGACGCATATTCATCAAGAGCTCAGAATACCTTCTTACAAGAATATTTGAGTGCTTTGAAAGTCTCGCTGCTTTCATCGGTCGAACCATATGAGCATACTACAGCTCAACCCCTAATAACTCTGGGGAAATACGGGTACTCTCTCGCCTGATGCACAGCAAGTACTGGCACAAACTGATGGCTACATTTTCTTGCCTTTTACATGTATACCTTTGAGCTGTTTCTTGCACTGGCCTGTGATTTTATGGTGTCTTCTACCATAGTGCCTTCAATGCTTCTGGGCGTTGATCTACGCTTGTGGATAAAACATTACTTTAAAATACTCATATACAGCTTATAAAAAACAACTAGTTTGGGGGTTGGCTAGAAAGACCAGGCTGCACCACGCCAGAGGGAATTGGAGGTTCACTGGCCAGCTCACTAGGGGGCTCGTCTACTTCTGATTGCTCTGGCTCCTTCTTGACTATCTTTTCTTTCTCGTCCTCTGTATGGTCATCCTCGGACTCTCCGCCACTCTTTTCTGTCTTATTTTCAATACTCTTGAGCTGCTTCAAGGCACGCTGCTTCTCCTTTTGGTCGGTAGCGTTAAGGCCGTTACTGGGGAATCCTGCCATCTCTTTGAGGTATCTCAGGCGATCTTCCTGGTAGAGCTCTGTATACTTCTTGCGTCCCTGGGCGCCCAAAACCTTCCAGGCCTCAGCCATGGCCCTGGTGAGGTCGTGGACCTCATTGAGCGTGCCCTTTTTCTCTTCGATTTCTTTTCTCACACGCTCTCTTTCAGCTTCGCAAAATATAATGTAGGCATTCTGGGGTCTTTTAGGCAAACGAGGGTCGCGAGGTGTACCACGCTTTCGCTCGGAGGCATCCTTCTTTTTGTCGTTTGTCGAGCTTCCTATACCACCATTTGGACCCGCAGACTCTATAGGGCTCGGTGGAGGAGACTCTACAGCGTCAGGGTCGGCCGAAACTCCAGTGGATTGCTCCAAGCGCTCTAGCAGTATAGTGCGCTCGAGACGAGCCCGCTGGATGAGCCTCTTGGTTCGCTGGATTCGCAAAACCATCTCTTCATTCTGTGACTCGGCATCGCGCAGTCTTTTCTTGAGATCCCCGTACTGTCGCTCGTAGGCTTCTGGTGCTTCTGCCATCACGTGAACAATGGTAGCCTGAGATCGCAGTTCCCAAATCTAGTCAGGTTGTAAAGGCGACTACATTCACTCAAAAGGGTGAACATCATATTATATATTGCTACGCTCTAGAATTTGGTATAAGAATTATCAATATGCTTCGATAGGTTTGATTTATTCCTCAACGTCTCGTATGATGCCACTGGCGACCCGTACTTCAGCTAGGTCTCTAATACAATTTATGCTCGGAAGTCCTCGTAAAAAAACGGTACTATAATTAGAACAATGAGAAGTGTTTACTGCTGCGCTATTATTATACTCGCGCACGCGGCAATAAGTTAATAAAATCTCTGGGTGTACGCCGAGTATAGAGCCTGCAAGCTACAAGCAGTGTGAATTCATGAAGTGCATTCATAAAATTATGCAATTACTTTTTTAAAGCACGTTCCATTTCAACAAACTTTTTGATATCAGCCCGCCGCAGCGCCAGAAGATACTCGTTATCTATCGATCCAGCGGGAGCCTTATCCCAAATATCATCAGCCCGGTCTGGCTGATACTTGAGCCACCCCTTGAAAAAATCTATAGAGTTTCTGCCTGACTTTGCAAACGCATCGTTATCGTACGCGAGAAGCTCGGCGAGAACCTCAATGGCCTCAGCATCAGCGAGTTCCGGTTCCGCTTGCCGAAGAATCTGGCTCCCTCCCTGTCCATTTCTTTCGAGAAACTGTGAATATTGGCAATACATTTTGCCTGTCTTTGGTAGCGACTTGTAGTATGCGTCGACTTGGTCGGGATGATGAAGCTCAAGCCATAAGGCGTAATAGAGTCGAAATTCAGTCAAAGATGGAGGTATGCTTTTCTCTGCTCTTTTGAAGAGTAACTCGGGGTTCCCGTTCTCACTGGAAATAATCCATCTCAGATAGCGCAGCCAGAGGAGCTCGTTTGACGGGTCAATTTCCAATGCGCGATTGTAAAGATTTTCCTTCTCATTTGTGGTAATAAAGTCGATGTAATTAACCCAAGTCTTGCGCTCTGCATCAGTCAATGGCACTGGGTGGAAAAACGGGCGTTTGAGGTTCCGCTCGTATCGCCATACCTTGGAGACCCTCGTTTGCTGTCGGCTGTACAATTCGATCAAATACGATTCATCAAGTTTTGTGATGAGCTTGAGCTCCTTGTAGTAGCGACTAAATTGATGCAGCGTTTTCGTTTTGAGAATGAAATAGAGAATCTCCTCAACAGGCCCAAGGTCCTTTTGAGCTGGGAGGAAATCAAACTTGACATTATGCATCTTTGCAAACTCAATCAGCACATCCCACAAGTTGTGGCTCAAAAACTGGTGACCGACGCTTTGCACTCCACGAGCGCAAAGCTCTTTGACTTCATCTACAGAAGAGTTTGTCTCCACTTGAAAGCGGATGTAAGATACCCATAACTCACTAGAATACTGGCATACCTCCAGGGCCCTTTCGAAAATAGCCTGTGCCTCTAACTTGCCATTATTGTGAAATTCACCCAACGCATACTTTACCCAGTAGCCATACAACAATGGATACGCTTCTAAAAGGCTTTCATACTTCTTTTTTGTGGGTCTGCTGATCACTTCAGCTGAAAGCTTGCGATATGTTTCCATCTATTACTTCCAGATTTACCAGGGAGCTTTCCTGACACAGCTTGGTACCCAAGGGTAGCTAGGGAACAGGTTAAGGCATTGCAACTCCATATTCGTATCGAACTTTATTTTTTGCACAAGGAGAACATGATGATAGTAGAGAACATATTTTATCCAGCTTCATGCGTCAGGGAAGAGTGGCATTATTTCCCACTAAGGTGTACAAGATAAATACCCTCCATATTTCCGGTGGCTATATGCATATCGTATAAAAATGTATATGCCCGAAAAAAAAACCTAGAGACCTCAATTTACCACAGCACTAGAGATTTTTCACTAGTAGTCGAGTTGAGGACGAGAGAGCGTATGAACTAGGGAGTAGAGAGTTAGGAGCAACTTGTAGTAGAGGAGATCATTATCATCTTTTATAGTCATATAATATTTTAGTGTGAATTAAATGCCTAAATACGCAGAGGGACAGGACGGTACCTGCAGGATCTTGTGGTGCACAGTGGTGCACAGTGGCCCCATAGAGCACGCTTAAAATATATTGTGGAGGGTGTGGAAGTTTTTATATGAGGTTGCAGGACAAAACGAATTTAGAAATAATCAATTTCCGGATAAGAGTATTGACTCTACCACTGCACGCGCTTTGTGCATTCTTATATACGTGCTTATTGCTATGATCCTGTACGACTGTTTCTGGAGGCCTGCATAACATGCCATTCTAGTCTACACCCCTGCCCTGCCATTTATAGCTGCTTCGTGGAAAGATTTCCTGGTGGCCAATTGTTCAAGAGCTTACCCTCACCAATGGGCGACCCCGGAGTAATCAAGGTACATAAGCGAGATACACAAGGTACACTAGGGCAACTCGCGGAGGAGAAGTATATAAAACTAAATCACTATGTTCGGCGAGGAACTCTTCTCAGTTGCTTTAATGAATATTTTTCCCTGAAAACAGGCTTGGTTTGACATTTTCTGGTGCACCTCCCATTTTGATGTTCGGCGAAAATTATTCAGACGTGCCGACCTATCACGACCTGGTGAAAACAGGAACATAAATATATACAAAGGTCTCCTCAACGTCTAAAATGACTACACCTGCATATGAAGGTACGCCTTTTCCACCCACAAACCCAGGTACTCCTGAACACTATGATTGGGAAGAGGAAGAGAACCCCGCACATATCTATGTTGGAGGTCGCAAGTCCAAGTTAGCAGTTGTGCAGTCTAGATGGGTAGCTGAAAAATTAAGAGGGGTACATCCTGGACTAAGCTTCCCTGTTGTGGCACTCAGTACTCTCGGGGACAATGTGCAAACAAAGCCACTGTATGCTTTTGGAGGCAAGGCACTTTGGACCAAAGAACTTGAGATTTTGCTATTGAATAAAGTCGAGGGCTATGATCAGCTGGACATGGTAGTACATTCGCTCAAAGATATGCCTACAACTCTTCCAGAAGGCTGCCATCTTGGAGCTATTACTGAGCGTGAAGATGCACGCGATGCTCTTTGTATGCGCAAGGGAAGCCCCCATAAAACACTAAAAGAACTCCCAAAAGGCAGCGTAGTTGGCACGTCGAGTCTACGTCGTACTGCCCAACTCCGCCGCAACTATCCCGACCTTGTGTTTGAGTCTGTTCGAGGAACTGTTCAGACCCGTTTGAATAAATGTGATAGCGATGAGTATCCCTACGAAGCCATTATTTTAGCGGCAGCCGGGTTGAATCGTCTTGGACTCGCAGACCGCGTCACATCTCAGCTCGAGCCACCCGATATGTTTTATGCGGTTGGACAAGGTGCGTTGGGTATAGAAATCCGCACCAAAGACCCCAGAATTCAGCAACTTGTGTCCAGAATCAACCACCACCCCACAAGCATGCGTTGTACTGCTGAGCGGTCTCTTATGAGAACACTGGAAGGAGGCTGTAGCGTCCCGATTGGTGTTTACTCTGAATTTACCGCCGATACCAACTTACTGAGCATTACTGGTATCGTAGTTTCAGTTGATGGCCAAGAAGCTATTGAGGGTAGTGTCGCTGCTGAAGTGTACAGTGTAGAGGACGCAGAGGCTGTAGGCCGTGACCTCGCTGCCGATCTCATCGCAAAGGGCGCCAAAAAGATTTTGGATGAAATCCACCTCGATCACGTCGACTAATGTTAACGACAACAAAAAGAGCCTATAGATGATTGTATATATGTATTTACGATAATGACAACCCAGATCACGGTGGTCAACTCTGAGAAGGCCGCTCACTTACTCGACGGGGAGCCACCCTTCTCGAATGGTGCTTCTTCCTCGGCCTCATCCAGGCTCTTTTTTATCACACCGTTTTTAACAAGAGCAGCTTGGATACAAGTTTGGTATTCATCCCAGGTATCTTGGCACTCGTTTTCTATTGACTTTCCTTTGAGGAATTCTGGGTTAGTTACTGGCTCAAGGGGATAGTTCTGGTTACTTACTCTCACTATACCAGGCATTAAAACAGGTATCGTACTTTTGCTTCAATTCAGTGCATTCCGGTGCAAATGAGGCAGACATGATATTCCCCATTAGTCAAAAATCCAGGTCTTGGCTATTATAGATATTTAAGCTTTTATGTACATGAGAATATTAAAAAGGCATCAGCTTTTTGAGCTTTTTGTGACGCTGCGTATTAGCAGCGGGTACTGTGCCATTCAAATGACGTAGAATACGGCTTTTCGACCATCCAACGTTTCCGTGACGGCGACCGGCTTGTTTCTGGGGTTAGACTGAACAACTCTCTTAATAGTCATGTACTTACTCTTAAAAATTCGCCGTGTCCATTTTTCCACCAGCGTTTGGCGGCACCGCGGTGGGTCTTGAGGCCTTGAGCGAAAATTAGACTCAAGCCAGACTTGAACATTATGACAAACCAAATTCGGCTCAGGACATACGACGCTAATAGGCACTGCTTGATGTCAATTTGTCGAAAATATGGTCTATTGTTTGTGTTATTTTATATGTAGATGTGTAATATATGCAAAATAAGAAAAATAAAAGGTGCTTTCTATTTTTTTTCCTCCGATACCCACCCATCATTGTTGTGCACAAGCATTGATGTGGGGAAGTAGTGGTAGTTTGTTTTTATGGAACATGCACTCGGGATTCCATCAAAGTTCACGATCCTCACGCGAATATCAGCATCATCCGGCAAGTTCTTGACAATCTCATAAAACTCCTTCACGGTGTTAGTCGGCCGATTATCAACATGTGTGATAAATTGAGTGGCACCAACCCCGCGCTGGTGAGCGGGAGAGGACTGCCCGACATTTGCGACATAGACCTTGGAAGGGAGCTGTTTAATTTGCTGGAGAACAGCGTGGTGGGGAGCATGAAGGGTCATGCCGTTCCACAATACAATCTCATTTTGAAGGACCTCAGACGATAGACTCGTGGGTACATCGATCTCCAACTCTTCGCCTGCACGCAAAACATTCAGTCGGATTGATTCATTTGATAAATTAGTTAGCTGAGATGCGTGTGAAATTATCTCACCATCAGCTGCCAACACTATGTCACCTTCTTGGAGATAGCTTGCACAAGAGTTTGAGACTCGGAGAATTGAGCAGAATTGTGGGCGCAGCTCTTTTTCTGCAATCATCTGAATCCATTTTTCGTTAACTCCATTCACGCGGGCATGCACTACTGGGGTCTGCCCAAGCTCAATGTCGACGAATCTAGGATCAACAGTACCCTTTTCTTGTAGCTCTCTAACCACTTTACCAATCTCTACTGTATCAACAGCTAGTCTGAATTGCCGGTCTCTCCGGTCCTGTACATCACCCATGAAGCTCAGCCAAAGACCACGCACCGTACCATCAAAGTCGGCTAGGATACCGGAGGAGCATTCTGCAATCATTGGCGCGTCCAAGCCAAGGCTTTCAAGGTTGATACCGCGATAGCGAGGACTAAATTCATGGCTTTGGGGAATAGAGATAGTCACTATATCAGTCAGGGTCGTCTCAGTAATAACAACGCGGTGATTGTTATAGCCTACAAACATGAGATCCTCGCCTTGATCCAACCGCTTCTCTGAGAAATTGACGCTTTCAATGTCCGCATCTACTAGCTTGGGATCATATTGAATGACTGCAAAGTTCTGCTGGGGATGCAAGAATTTGACCTTTGCAGGTACGGAAATGGAGTCTGCAATAGTGATTCGAATATCGCATAGCTGATGGGGGACACAGTAACGGGAAACCAGAACATATCCACTTTCAGCATCTAAAACAACACCATTCTCGATAACTGCAGAGGTAGAGAACCCCTCGATCCTGATGGGGAGTAGGGTTTCAACTCTCACAAAAGAGCGAACAAGCTTTGCACATTCAGCTCCTTTGCCTGTGATATTGACATTCTTGTAGCGAGTCATTTGAGTGGAAAGTTCTTTAGGAGGAATGGGCTTCCCGATAGCCTTGAAGTCCCAGAGACCAGTGACATCGTTTCTCGTTGCTACTCTCAGATCCTTGGCCCAGTGACGGTCTACTGGGACTACCAACGTACGCACTGTGTACAGGTCTGTGACATGAACGAGTTTGACCGGAACTTGAGTCGCATCAGGAATGGTTTGCACGTATTCAATAAACTCGTCAAGGTTGGCGACTGGTTTATTGTTAATCTCAAGGAGAATCCAACCACTGCGGTCACGATTGACATGGAAAGCAATACCCGTATCTGCAATGTAAACGCCACGACAAGGAAGACCGTAAAGACGGGCAATCTGGTAGCTCAGATCGTGAAAAACTGCTCCACTGAACTCAACATAACGATGAGGAGTGATTGAATGAAGGTCCATCACTTTGGGAGACACACGCATTTTGGTGCCGTTTCGCTCGATTAAAATATTCACTTGTTGGTCAACACTCTCATCAAAAATGGAGTCGACTTGCTGGAAAGAGGTAATGGGCTGATCGTTGATCTGCAAGAGTATATCTCCTTCCTCCAAAAGCCCTGCACCAGGCCCTTCAGGAAGAATAATCTCACAGACCAGCAACCCGGTGCTTTCAGGGGATGATGCACGTGCGCTGTTCTGCGCATCCTCGCTCAGGCCCAACCTTGTGCATTCATCATAAGGTTTGAGCAACCATTGGACCTGGATGGTACCTCTTGTGATTGGCTTGTTATTCTGCAAGCATTCAAGCGCACGCTTAGCTCTATAAAGCGGAAGGAAGAAGTCTGTGGATGCAGAGGTGGCTCCTCCGGCCTGGAGAGCTAGTACGTTGGCGTTCACATCTACCACGGGGGAGCCTGAGGAACCACCAGAGGCAGAGGCAGCAGCCTGGATATACTCAGTATTAAAGTCATTGTAAGTCAACTCACCGTAATCAGGGGCATTACGATCGAGACGGGAGATGACACCGGAAAGGATAGAGAGTTTCTCTCCGGCATCGTTACCAACAATGCGAATATCCGTGCCTACTTTTGCGAGGTCAGGCCTTAAGTCAAGACCAGTTACAAGAATGTGTCTTATTCTCTCCGGATTGAACTTCAAGAACCCAAAATCGTGTACGGGGTCCCGATAGACGGCCTTTACGGGGCACTCCTCGTGATTTTCAAACACGGCATATCCGTAGAATGGTCCGGGGCCGACTACGTGACGGTTGGTCATGATAATCCCATTTTTACTATCAACAACAAACCCAGTAGCCTCACTAACATAGGCATCCTCGGTGTCAAAGGGAGTAACAGAGCAAAAATGTATTGAGACTACACTTTGAATAACTGTTTGCATGGTGCTCTGCCAGCCGGCATCACCGGTTTCTAGCGACATTTTCTTAACCACGGGGCTTAATCCATTGGACAATGCTCGCTTTGAGGGGCTTGACATTAGCCGTCGAAAGAATATACTGGTATGAATTTTCTTAGTAAAGACGAGGCCCACGAGAGACATATTTCTCCAACTGAGCAGATGAAGTAACCGATAAGATGCTGAAAAATTTATAAAAATGGGATTTAGCTTATGTTTTCAATCGCTGGGGCAGAAAGTATTTCACCTTTTTGATGTGCGAGGGGCGGGCATGGCTGGTCACACGACATGTATAGGCTAATAGTAGTTTCCTTGATAAGATCACAAAAGTGCCACACGCCAAGAAAACTTTCATCTATGCGTAACAAGAAAAGGAATTGGCATCATTCAGGATAAAGTCGTTTGACACCATTCTCCCTTGAAGCGACTATTTAAGCGTGCACAGGCGGACGCATGGCGTGTGCACTAGACCCGTTGAAGACGTACTCATGGATACCAAAAGATGCCATTCTGACCCATTTCAATTTCAATTCTACACTACACGCTATAACTACACGTATAACTGGCCTATCATCTTGGATAGTTTATATTTCATCATCACCATGAGTATAGTATAAATCTACCCCCTCCCCTACCCCATCACGTGAATACACCTCACCTCGCTTAAGAAGCCTCAGACGTTGCCAACTCGCATCCTGTGCACTGGAGAACCTGTGAAATATGTTTACTCGCGATCGCCCAGAAAGGGTGGAAAAAGCCCGTCGTAAAAGACTAGCGGAACTAAATGCAGATAATTATAAAGAACAGAAGTTAGAAATTCCTGTTGCAATGCTCAAAGGTGCCCCCAAGACAGGTAAGACCGTAAATTCGAGAAGAATTCTTGGGTCACGCAAGTCGCTCGTAAACCACCTCGATGGCGATGTTAGGAGCTATGAGAAATTCCTCGAGATGGCATCGCAGCCCTCGAAATACCCCTCGCGAGCAAAATGCAACATCTGTGGGTACTTTAGCGACAACACCTGCCTCAACTGCGGAATTCGTTATTGCGGCCTCAAATGTCTCTCAACGCATCGTCAGGCAATGTGTAGGCAGTGAGATCAGGCCGCCCCTTTTTCTGTATTTATCATTATTATTAACCTTGACTCAACTCACCCAACCTTGCTTTCACTGGTAATTAGGTTGTTGTTAGCGGCAAGCGAATCACAACAGCGATTGAGTGCGATGAACTAATTTCAGCTGTAATTGAATTATTTCCTGACACAAACCCATGGGCCAAGCGGCGGCAACAACACGCACGGCGTGTATCTCTTCAATGCAAGGGTGCGCGTTTTGGAAACAACCGCCGAGACTCAACGATTGGCGATACCAAAAGGGAGCAAAGACACAAAGAATTTGAAAACACTCCACTAGTTGTGATTGAGGTTGGCTTATACCACTCAATCGCCCGTTTTACCTATTGGGGGGTAATTCTATCGTGCTGCAATGCAATGCATGCTGGTCAACTTTGAAATTTGTAGTTTGTCATCACCTTGGGTGACCCTACCGGTATCGGTGTCTGCCAATGGTGTCAAGGTGTTTTTGCGAGTTAGCGCAAATAAACTCTAGAACTGTTCAGCTAAATCAACTCAATTTTGATCTGAATGTAATACTATAAACTTATTATGCAATATTATTGCACCCAGGTCCTATTATACAATGGCGTTGAAAATTTTGCACCGGTGAGTCATTAGCCCAGCTGCCTCAACTAGATCTGCTATCTCTTTGGGGTACGGGCTGCATCTGCAGTTACATAATGTAACGGGGAAATTTCACTATAAATCGCCAATGTGCCCCACAATTCTGTGCCCCCGCCGAGAAAACTTACAAGACACTGAATATATTATACAACCATGGCTTGCTAAACCTTTTCCCGACTACCCGCTTAAATTGAACCAATAACAAATGACTTAATCCCAGAGAATCCCGTTATCGATCGATAATTATTATCCCCAATTCACCTCAAAATGACTTCCACTAAATCAGAAAATCTAGTCACTAAAGAAATGTTTGACCAATTTGATTTCCCCCAGGCCAGTGCGCCCACTAAGCACTCCAACGTCTTCGACCATTATGCTGCCACCCAAGTTAACGCAATCAATGGTCAGTGGTCCGAAGACGTTTTCTACAGCCCTGAACAACAGTTTCAGAACACCCCGGCATCCGCAATGACTGTTAGTCCCGCCGAACTTTTATCCACTGTCTCTACTGTCAATAACTGTTTCAGTGACATTGAGCATACTCCCTTGGTCGAAGCGAGTGACCTCGGCAAAGACACCTCTTCGTGGGCTCCGCTTTTCAGCTTCGAGGACATGGTTAGCCAGCAGCCTGAGACTAAGTCTGCTCTCCTTTCCGGCAATGTTCCCATTGCTCCCCATCCTGGTAACATTGTTGAGCCGTCTCAAGCCGCTGCTCAGCACGAGCCGGTTGATCTTGAGGAAACCCACCCTCCCAGCTTTGCCAAGGCTCTTGCTATGGAGGTTGACCGTAAGCTCAACCGCAAGGATTCCGTTTCGAATCCCTCTCCTGCTGGCCCCAAGGTTGACAAGCACGGAATCACAGTGTACAACCGTAAACCTCGTCAAACCCCGTTGCGTCCTGTCGATGTTCCTGACAATGCAGACAATGCTACTGCCAAACGTGCTCGCAACACCGAAGCTGCGCGTAGAAGCCGCGCCCGCAAGATGGAGAGGATGTCTCAGCTTGAAGAGCGTGTGCACGAGTTGCTCCAGGATAAAGACCTACTCGAGGCAGAGGTGCTTCGCCTCAAACAGAAATGCGGCGAGGCCTAAGTAAGATGAGGTACATAAAGTAATAATAGACCATATAGGTGTAAGCAATGTTATCTCAAGCATGCGTCGTGAAGCTTCTTTCCTAGTGTGTTGCAGGAATGTCCTCAGCTATGAAGATCAAATCTTAGCTAGTGCGCCGCTCCAAATCGAGAATGTTTAATATATCTTAAACAATCTTGACCAAAGTTTCAAACACTCCTGACCATTATAAGCACTACCCTCGCTATCTAAACCCTATAGTATAAGTACAATAGTAATTTTCAACCACAATCTCTTTTAAACCATCATCTCTTATATCAAGCTCACTTTTTAACTTACGGCCACTCTACTTAAAGCTTGAGTGACTCTTCAAGGATACTATGAAGATTCTCAGAAATCTCATCATTTTGACTAAAATGAATTGGCTCTGCTAGTGTCATAACGCGGCGCTGAGGAAGAGCGCCCTGAACAAGTGAGTCGATATCGGCGTTTTTGAAGCCAAGGTCCTCCAAACCCCGAGGCTGCTTGGAGCCCAAGTCTTGGTAGAGGAATTTTTGCAGAGCCTCCTTGAGAACGTCGCCGATACTTTCTTTTTTCACATTGGAGATGTCCACTCCAAAGATTTCAGCAAGCTCCAAATGTCTATCGGGGTTGCTGGGGGCCAGGTAACGGAAAACGGCAGGAGAGGTGACGGCAACACTCACACCATGTGGGATAATGGGTTTAGCTGTGTGATAGCCTTGGTGATTATATCCAGGGTTTTGAGAACTGATAGGGTAAGACAGACCGTGGCACAAATGAACACCTGCGTTACCAAAACCAATTCCAGCGAGGGTAGAGGCTAAAAGCATATTCTCGTGCGCTTCAATATCATCTTGGTTTTTGACGGAGCGAGGGAGATACTTGACGCACATGCGCAAAGCAGCCATGCTAAAGATATCAGAGATAGGGTTCGCTCCCTGATAGGTGGGGCGAAAAATAGGCTCGCTAGGACGGGGAGTACGCTGGTTGTAAGGAATAGCAGTATAGGATTCCATGGAGTGGCACATAACATCCAAACCAGAGCTTGCCTTGACGCTTGAGGGCATGGTCTCGGAATTTGCAGGGTCCACAATACCCAACAATGGGCGCAGAGCACGGGAGCTAACGCCAACTTTGGCCTTGATATCTGATAGATCGAAAATAGCAGTACCAGTGGTCTCTGATCCTGTTCCCGCAGTGGTGGGAACTGCAACCAATGGCTTAACGGCCCGGGTGATGGGCATAGCCTTTCCAACAGGTGCATTGACGAAATCGAGAACATGACCCTCAGGATAAGACTGCATTAAATTGGCAAGCTTCGCAGTGTCCATTACTGATCCACCACCAACAGCAAGGTAGCTGTCGGGCTGGTACTCGCGAGCCCATTGAACAGCCTTCTCAACGCCGTAGTCCTTGGGCTCGACAATGACGTCGCTGAATATTTTGTACTCAATTCCCTGCTTGTCGAGTGCCTCTGCAGCAATTCTCACACAGTCCTTATCCTTGAGGTTATTGTCGGTGAACAATGCTACACGTTTGGCACCGAGGCCCTTGAAGTCATAGCCTAGCTCTGCAGTTACACCACGACCGTAGCGAATATTGGATGCAGCCATTTCAAAGGCATAATCGGGTAATTCCTTGGCTTGTCCAGCAGCATTGGTGATCAATTTGACGCTTTGACGAAGGGCATTCCAGGTTGCATTCTTACCGTTTTGGCACGAATGACAGGGGCATGCTGGACCGTGCTGATGCCATAATTGGAGTGAGTTGATAGCTTTATCACGAGCAGATCTGACAGAACGATACATTTTGCGGTAATCGGGGGCGAGGTTAAGCGCCCTTATATATGACTACTCGGCAATACATACAACTAAGCCAAGGTGGCAAAATCGAGCCTGGAGTCAGCTTGTACCGGCTCAGTTAGTTAATTGAATCAAGTTAATCTGATAACTTCTCGGGTGGCTCGTTGCTAATGGCTTCACATTTGTTTGAACGGTAGCATGCACGTTGTGCATATGCGGGGATGGTGTGGGATCGTGAGGTCACCGAGAAGAGAGGCAAGAAATCAAAGGAAACAAGCCTATACGATATATTGATGGATCTTATGAAGTTGAGACTTCTCAGGAGGCTTCTATGACCAGCTGTTGACGAGGCTCAGATGATTGCGGGCCCGCAAGGTGGGCGTGAAATGGTATCGCCGACACCCGCGAATGCGATCATGGCTATGTGTCTACGGGTACCCATAGTATCATCTCAACATTACCCATAGCTATCGGGGTCTGGCTGGCTTTTCTCCACGCACTTTTCTCAAATCAGAAAACACAGGCCACGTGACTAGCACCACCGGGTCCGTCAACACGACGCGTAAATTTCTAATTAACATACATGCACATCAAGCAGATTGTGCTTGCAGGGTTCAAATCCTACCGCGACGAAATAGCGTTGGATGGTCTTAATCCCGGTCTCAATGTCATTGTTGGCAAAAACGGCACCGGAAAGTCTAACATTTTCAACGCAATCCGGTATGTGCTAGCGGATGGCGAGATGTCGAACCCTCGCAACTCTGTTGGCGCCGAGAGAGGACAAGAATGCTTTGTTGAGCTCATTTTTGATAACACGGATAAACGGTTTCTTACTATGGGAGACGAAGTTACAATCAGGCGTAGCTTAGATACCCCCAATGACTTTTGGATGAATGGCAAGAAAACACCCCAAAAGGAGGTGATGAACTACCTTGAAAGTGCTGGATTTGGAAGATACAACCCCTTCTACGTGGTTCCTCAGGGCAAAGTTATGTCGCTGATCAATGCCTCCGACGAGGAGCGCTTAAAACTCCTTTTGACAGCCTCCGGCTTGGATCTGTTTGAGCGCAAGAAAAAGGAGTCTCAACGATCAATTACCAAATCCCTCAAAGATATTGACAATATCGAGGGTTCTCTTGCCGAAATTAATGATCGCCTCGCGACGTTGCAGGAAGAGATCGGAGTGTCTGATGAGTACAACGCCGCCGAGTTTGAGCAGCGCCAGCTCAAGTTTGAGCAGCTCAAGCGTGAACAACAGCTAGTAGAGACCGTGCTCAGTAAGTGTTCAGGCAAGCTCGTCGAGCTGCGCGAGTCAGAGGTCGAGGTGGAGTCAGAGATCACTGAGGCCCAGCAAGCCCAACAGGCTAATGAGACCAAAGTATCCGAGTTGAAATGCGTAATTGATACCATTAGTGCTCAGCTGGAGTTTCAGCAGCAGCAGGACTACGCTGTTCAAAACATAGATCTGGAGCAGCCTGTTGCCTATGATGAGCTGATTTCAACCGCCGGCGCTCAAATCGAAGCCAAGTCCCGCGAGTTGATTCAACTGAAAGAGAAGTTTACCACTAACCAGACCAGAATATCTGAGATTGCATCCCAACTCCGCACTCTTCAAGTTAAACACGCGCAAAGTTCTAAATTCGATTCCAAAAAAGACCGCGATGAGTGGCTCAAAACTGAGATTGCTAGAACAGTGGGTGAAATAGAGACAGATAAAGAAGCCCTCGCCCTAGCTACAGAGGAGTTGGAGGCTCTTGATTTGCCCATGGTGCCAACCGATTCGATCGAGGAGCTTACATCTGAGCTTGAGCAGGGAAAAGCAGCTGTGCACGAGGAGCAAAAACTTCTGGCAGGTGCTCAGAGCCAGCTCAAAGCTGTACAGTTGGAACGCCGCAAAAACGAAATTTTGGTCGAGAATTTGCAAGAGCAAATCGCCGTTGTGGTAGAGAAAGCCAATGATGGTCTCATTGTTGATGTAGCCGCGGCTATTGAACAAGCGAAGCAGTGCGCCAAAGACCTGGGTGTCGAGAACAAGTTTTATGGACCTCTCGCAAATTTAATGAAGCTTGATGATACCTACACTACAGCCACTGAGGCCATCGCTAAATCAGCCCTCTTTTATTGTGTTGTGGAGGACACTGAAACAGTCAAGGCCATCGCTAAAGAAATGGTGGCTCGTAAAGCAGGACGCCTTTCGTTTATTCCTCTCCAGCAAATTCGTGCCAAACCTGGCATTGAGCTCTCTGACGCTGATCAAGAGGAAGTAGCAGCACTGTCAGACCTCATTGAGTGCGATGATAAATTCCGCCCCGCTGTTGAGCTGATTATTGGAAGCGCATTGTTGTGCGCTGACCTTGATGCTAGTTGGCGTTGCTCAAGAGCATACAAGGTTGACTGCGTTACTCTTGAGGGTAGCATCGTTAGCCCTCATGGTGCTCTTCGCGGTGGTTCTAGAAAATCCCGCGGTGTATCGAGGTTTGCTGCCCTTGCCAGCATCGGCGATATCTACTCTCGCAAAGCGAATGCTGAAATCAAAGTACTTGAGTCTGGCCACGAAATTGATAGATCGCAGCAAATCATCACTAATGCGAATAATTTAGTCTACCAAGCTAAGCAGAAGGTTTCAGCAATTTTCGCTCGTCTCGACTTGGCGCGTAGAGAATACTCACAGGCTGACCATGAGCTAAAGGTAGCCACACAAGCCCGTGATGCCAAAAAGCAGCAAGTAAATCGTATCTCGGCCCAGATCAGTAATCTCGAATCTGTTAAAGAAGGATATGAAGCTGATATAAAGGCCAAATTTGGAGAGCCACTCTCTGCTGATGAGGTCAAGGCCATGAGCGAGTTGTCGAGTAAATCAGAGGAACTGCAAAAGGCCCAAGGTGACTTTGAGGTTGCTATTTCTAGTGTAGAAAGAGCTTTAGACGAAGCCAAGACCCAAAAATGGGACGCTGAGCTTGCGAAAGAACGCGCTTATGGTAGTGACCCGACGCAGATTGAGAATACCAGCAATGAAAAAGAGGATATCCAAGAGCTGGAGCAGAAACGCACCGGCGCGAGCGATGAGCTCGCTTCACTTCGCCTTGAGCTAAGTAACGCAGTCGCTGGGATCACGGAGCTGGGTGCTCGTTTGTACAGGACCAAAAAGGAGATCAAAAAGCAGGAGTTCCGCGAAGAAAAGTATCGTGACCTACTCAAAGACAGCCTAAGGCAAACAAGACAACTTGGCCTCACAGATGCCAATGATTTGGATAGCCTGAGCGATGCCCAGCTGGAGGAGAAGCTGCAAGAAGTTCAGTCAAGGCTTAATCGCTGCGGACCTATCAACCAGTTTGCGCAAGAGCAGTATAATAGGTACAAGCTCGAGCACAGCGAGGAGTCTACCAATCGTGACAAAATTTCCAAGGAGCTCGAAGAATCTCAAAAAATGATCACCCAATTGGATTCCTACAAGTCCAAGGCCATTCTCAAAACATTCAAGGAAGTTGAGAAGCGCTTTAGTACCTTTTTCCACCACCTGACCCGCACTGATACTGCAAAGCTTCATGTCGAAGGTCTCGATCCAAACAACTGGAAGGGCCTCGAGATCACTGTTTCGTTTGCTCATCACCGCCAGCTTCGAATCGAGCAGTTGAGTGGTGGTCAGAAGGCGTTGTGCGCGCTTGCATTTTTGCTGTCTCTCCAGGCTTCCGACCCTGCCCCCTTTTACATCTTTGATGAAGTTGATGCCAGTCTTGACGCCCAGTACCGTGGTACTCTGGCCGATACTATCAAGCAGATCTCCACTCAGCTCGGAGCACAGTTCATTTGCACCACATTTAGCCCAGAGCTGGTGAGAATTGCCGATAGTGTCTATGGTACTGCCTTTGCAAGCAATAGTTCCACCATTGGAGCTATCGATAAGGAGTTGGCACTCAGTCTTGTCGATGTAAGTGGCCAGGATGTTTCCGGTGTTTTGGGTTGATTAATTTTTATTATATATTTTGTTTAATAATTTATTAAGAGCTATAAATAAGTAGAGAGTTTGTAATTCTGACCATTGTAATTTCATATCATTCCCTGTTTGGTAGATCACCTGATAGACCATATCATTATACATTAGCGTTTGACATTACCCAGAATCGCACGCGCGGTGCCTCTCCCATGCCCAAACCGAACTCCACTAACCACTACTCGTTCGGGAGTAGGCTGAGAAACAATTGAGGGTCGTGCGTTGAATTGAGGAGCAAAGACTGGTTGCAGATTAAGAGGCGGCGGACCGAAAACACTTTCATGTGACGCCGCTCTTCGTAAAGTAGGAGCTTTGCGAGAAAATGCCTCCAACTCACTAGCGAGAGTAGTCTCAGACTCATCTTCGAGTGAAACATCTGGGGTCGGGTCGGGCGTGATCATTCCATGCCGAGGGAAACGTGGGGTCGTAGGGGCAGTACTCAGGCCACTGGGAACCACTGATGGCTTGAATTTGGGAATGGAGCATTCGAGCGCATCGTATGCTGTTTGAATCTGTGTGGCTAGCTTCTGAGAGGCTCTCCAAGAGTTTTGGTATGCTAAAGAATCTGATAGAGCCGTATCACGTTCTTTCTCGAGATCAGCGCGCATTGTTTCAAGGGCGGAGACCTGCTCTTCAAGAGCTGTTGCGAGCGAATAATACGAGCTTAGCTGAGACACCCGAGATAGAGCGCTTGATAGTTGACTTTCAAGCTGAGATACACGTGATTGAGCTTCAATATTCGCCTGTGTGTGCTCTGTTGACGCCGCGATTAGCTGGGCGTTCTGTCGTAGTAAACGGGAATTCTCCGCTCCGAGTTGATTCAGCTCAGACTGGAACGCTTTCTCGTTCTCCTGTGATTGCTTGACCAATTGCATTCCTGTTTTTGCTGCCAGTTCAAGGTCTTGTTTGAGTTCTTTGACTATCCGGTGATGCTCCAAATCCGCTCTACAATCGCTATGCTCGCAGCAGCAGGTAAACTTGTTAAAGGTTTTATTCTTCTGATCCATGCACCGCTATAGAATGGTGCCAGATTTGTGACTCTAATAGGGAGTTGGGGGTAGCCTTACAACCTCCTCGGGGCATACCCTTAAAGAGTGAAGCTTGCATATGCATCCCTAACCCTCAGAATTCCACGTTGACTCGCGACTGAACCTGCCATTTTAAGCTGGTAGTAGAGCCCTGCTCGTAAATTTGAGATTGTCTCACACAATAAATTCAAAAATTGCTATAATCATATACCTTCTCTAGATAGCTAGGAGTGGCGGGTCCCTTTAAACTTAGCCAGGGTAGTGTGTGGATCTTCACACGCGATCAAGCCATATTGTCGCGTCAAAAAATATCGAGAATTAAATAATATTCAAGGGAAACGGCGCAATTCACGACCCGTTGAGTGTGGGGCAAAATTCATTTGGGTATTTGAGGCCTGGTTGGTGGCAGAAAAACAGCGTAAAAACATGTTGAAGTAAAAGCAATAAATATAATGATAGCTAGACCTTAAGAGTACGCGAATTAGCAAGCCGCATACGTTTTGGTTTTGATCCAGAGCCTGTGAGCTGCTCGAGCTCCTCTACATCTACATATGAAGTCTTGAGGACCTGAGCACGGACCTTTAGAGAAAGTGGGCTGAATGAGTCGGCAGGCAGACCAACCTCCTCAACAGTGGTTTCATGCCAGTTATTCGACTCCCCAAACTGCCGAATGGTATGTACAGTCAATTCTGATAAAATATACAGGCCCAATGACGAGTTGCTGTCCTTGAGTTCAAAGTGCTTGAGCCTCAGAGCCATTTGTAGTAGGGTCGCATAATTTTGCTCTGTAGTTATCGTCTCGAGAAAGCGGTGAAGCGCTGTGAGATTACTGCTTGCGTTCACGGCAAGTATGTACATCAGGCGCGCAAAAAACCCATTGACATCAGAGATTTTCACCATTTTAAAGATCTTTCGGTACTTTCCAGAGAACAAAAGAAGCGGAGCCAACCGTTGCGATACTTTAGTTGACTTGATTCGCTCTGCAAGTTTCAGCGCAACATGGTCTGTGAGGTCATTGGCAAATGACGGGAACAGCTTTGTGGGGAGCTCACGATTTTCAATTATTTGAAGAAGTACTTGAGACCGAATTTCATGGTCTGCTCTGTGACAGATTTCTGGCACCCACTCCTCCAGCTCAGAGTCAGAGCAAACAACTGCGTACACGGGTGCTACAAAGGACATTGAAGACAATGAGCGTAAACGGGGACCAACGTTTATGACCTTCGATACGAGTGGCATAACACTGATGGTGTTTTTGCTGGGATTGTCAATGGCGCGGTCGAGCATCTCGGGTGCGATTGCCTTGAACAATGATCTAGATCCATAGTAAAGAATCTCTGCAGCCTCTTTGCTACCTTCATTAGCCTCAAGACATATATCTCGCAAAGTTGTGGTGGTTGGATTCACGATTTTACGCGGGAACTTGGGGGAAACTGTTGCCATGACTTTGAGAAGATATGTGGGCGGGTTGGCCTCTGAAATGACTGGTAGCTTATTTTGTACTAGAGCAGGAGCTTTAGAGGCAAGGGTCTGGAGAATATCCTGCGCAAACAGGTTGCTGGGCGCATTGTCAATCACCCATTGAGGATCCACGAGGGGCACAGCGTTTCGCTTGAAGTTACTCGAAAACTCGTCAATACTCAAATCACCAATAAGTGGCTCCCAGTCCTCACACTGTGAGTCAAGCCATTTCATCACCGCCTTCTTCACGCTCTCCTTCTCTGTGGCGCTATAACTTGAGATGGCGTTGTAAAATTTAAGGGTATGAGAGAGGATGAAAAGAAAAGCTTTTTGACTTTTCTCATTCTCTATGCTTAGAACGAGCTTAATTTTACCGTCTAAAATAAGTCTCAATGCCGATAGTGACTCGTACAAGGAACCGGCATTTTTGGCCATCCACCGCAACAAAATTTCTAAATCAGAGACTCCATTGCATAGCTGTCCGTATGCTAGAAAAGCGTCTTTTGAAACGGCTTTGTTGGGATGGTTGAGAAGTCGGAAGAGAGTGCCCTTTGAACTGTCAAGAGGCGGGTTTCTATAGGCATAATAGCGCACGGTATCATCGGGGTCTGCATAGAAATGCTTGTCCATTTCCTGGTATCCAATTTCCGATGCAGACTCGGCCCATTGGCGACGCACTCGCAAGTCCTTGTCCTTATATCGCTGTTGCCACTCCTCACCCGGATCTAGCCTAGCATAGGCTTTGACAGCTTCGGTACGGATCTTGGGGTCCCAATGATTTAAAATAGGCATTCTGTAATCACCCAATACTTGAGGATCGTTGATAGCCAAAGTGCAAAATAGCTGCGCATCCGCTAGGGGATCAGAGTCCTGAAGCGCACTGTCGAAATAAAAAGCAAGACGTTCCGAGAACTCCGACGCTTTCCGAGTCACAATTTTCCAGAATTCAGGGTTAGAGGGTATTAGTGCAAGGGTGAGACTGATGGGGCTCGCATCAACAGCAGGTAGGCACAAGTTGGGGAGGGCGTTAACGATAGTTTCGTTGTCACAAAGACTCAATTTGTTACACATTTCGATCCAGTCTGCTGCATATACATGATCCTCCAGATCGTGCAAGCAGGCAGCAAAATTGTACCACTGAAAGACCCGCAGCACATCGATGGTTTGCTCAGGCATAGACTCAGCCATGGCGGGTAAAGTCGCCGTGATCAAATCTAGTGTGAGTTCCAGACTAATCGGAAGATCCGGATGGTACAGGCGTATTATCTCCGCAAGGCAGCATACGAGGTACTCGCGCGTGTGTTGACGCTTCCCCACGCACTCGTGCAGTGGCAATGAAGTCGCGAAATCCAGGACTCCATCGGACTTTGCTGGTTCTTTTCTCAGTAATAAATAGCATGATTCTAGGGACTCACGGACTCTTGCCGACCTTCCTTCCCACTCAATACTGGGGTACATCGGTGAGGTGACAGCTCAAGGATTTCAAGCCTATATAATTGACGCGCCTGATCTAAATGTGGCGCGTCATTTTCTACATGAGTGGCGTTCGCACGGGCTTGGGGCTGCGTTTTTGACGCATCACTGGAAAAAGGTTAGATACAATGCATCCCCCCCGAAGTAGCTGAACACGACGCTATGGAATCCCCTAGAAACATATCAATTTGAAGCATTAGACTTAAATAGAGCCAGGGAAAGCTGTTATCAATCCAAATTTTGCGTCACCCGATTATGGACGGATATGCATATGGGGTATAGTTCCAGCATCAGCTTGAAAATTGAAAATGTTGCCAAAGCTCGACGAATAAGCCCTTATACTGCTCATAAGTAACAAAGATCTGACGCCATCGAAAATTTGTCAATCTCAGTCCTTAACTTGGACCATAGATCTGCTTACCCTTCCTCTTCCCCACGTTACTCATCGATCATGTCGCAAAACAGGTGGAACGAACTGCCTCAGCCTGATCGGAACAAATCATTCCAAAATAACCAAGGAGGACACCCTGTTTTGCCCCCTCCCGCTGCTCTCGCGCAGCTTCAGAACGTTGGCCAGGATAGGGAGCAATATTACCTTCCAAGTATCAACAACCAGAACGGAAACATGCACTACCCCTTGCCTTCTATTCGGGACAGCACTAATATGCCTTATATGCCCGAGCAAATGCAGCATCAAAGCCCTCAGCTCCATCAGCAAGCTCCCGTCGCCCGCATGGATGAGAAGTCTGGTAGTACCCAAAATACTCCACAGCAGCCGACTGCACAGGTGAGTTCTCAACACCAGCAGCAGTCACAGACTTCACAGGCACCTTTGCAACAGCAGGAGCAGCAAGGCCAGCCCAGCCCGCCCATTCAGCAACAACAAGCGCAGCAGGCTCAGCAACCGTCACAGCAGCAACAGCAGCAGGCTCAGCAAACTCAGCAGCCACAGCCACAGCAACAGCAGCAGCTTCCTCAGGGGTCCCAAGCTCCCCAGCAAGTAGCACAACCGCAGCAAGCTCCCCCCGGTGGTGTCCCTCCTCCCGGTGGATTTGAGCAGTTCCCCATGTACCCTTATGGCCAAGTGGTGATGCCCCAACAGCCAATGTTTCCTCCTGCTGATTACCGTCCCTTGAATGTTCGCGATGCACTCTCTTACCTCGAAAAAGTCAAAGTCCAGTTTGCCAAGCAGCCTGATGTGTACAATCACTTTCTGGATATTATGAAGGACTTCAAGAGCCAGTCCATTGATACACCGGGCGTTATCGATCGTGTGAGCTCGCTGTTCCGTGGTCATACAAACCTAATCCAGGGCTTCAACACATTTTTGCCGGCAGGTTACCGTATCGAGTGCTCATTAGACCCACTTGATCCGAACCCTATCAGAGTCACCACGCCTATGGGCTCTAATAGCCTTGAGGACTTTGAAAGATGGCGTTATGACCAGCAGCAGGCTCAGCAGGCCCAGCAACAGCCTCAACAGCCCCCACAATCTGCACCTGGCATGCCTACTGCTGCCGCTGCGCCCCAGCCCATTCCTCCTCAATCTGCCAAAGAGGCTGCTGTGAATATGAATGAGCTCCACGCCGCAGCAGTAGAGCGACGTCAAGGTGCACCCGCAGAGTTCAACTATGTCTTCAGCTACGTGAACCAGATCAAGAAGCGTTATCAGTCTCAACCAGAGATTTACAACTCTTTTTTGGAAATTTTGCAGGCATACAAGCGTGAGCAACTGCGTATCTCTGAGGTTTATACCCAGGTAAAGGAGCTTTTCCGCGACGAGCCCGATCTACTCGACGATTTCAAGCACTTTTTACCGAATCGTTCGGTCCCTAGTCCTGAGCCTGGCTACGATCAGGTTCGTCTACCCCCTGTTGGAAACTTCAAGGCGCCAGTCAAGGGACAGTCTGAGGGAAATACCAATGGCGAGCCGCTTCGTCGCCAAAAGGACTCCATCGTCTCGCCCGCGCAGCAACTACCTCCTCCATCACATCATGTTTCGATGGCCGATGAGATCAACTTTTTCGAAAAAGTCAAAAAGTTTCTTCCCAAGCAAACTTATTTGGAGTTCCTCAAGGTCATCAATTTATTTACGCAGCGCATCATTGACCTAAATACACTCGTGGAGCGGGCTGAAGGCTTTATTGGACAACAGCCTGAGCTTATTGAATGGTTCAAACAGTTTGTCGGCTACGACGGTGTTCCTCTTTCGATTGAGAATATTGACTTTAAGAAGCACGTTGTCGATTTGAGCCAGTGTCGCTCTTGTGGTCCCTCGTACAGATTACTCCCTAAAACCGAGACTTTGATGCCTTCCAGTGGCCGCGACGATATGTGTTGGGAAGTGCTGAACGATGAATGGGTCGGCCACCCTACTTGGGCCTCAGAGGATTCTGGTTTTGTTGCTCACAGAAAGAACCAGTACGAGGAGATCCTTTACCGTATCGAGGAGGAGCGTCATGAATATGACCACTACATTGGTTCCAATCAGCGCACAATCCAAGTTCTCGAAACAATCGCCAACCGTATTGCCAACATGACGATTGAGGAACGTGCGGAGTTCAAGTTACCTCCTGGCCTCGGTCAAAAATCCAAAATTTATCAAAAAGTCATCAACAAGATATATGACAAGAAGAATGGTGCCGAGGTTATTGATGCTCTACACGACAATCCTGCTGTCGCGGTGCCGATTATTCTTAAGCGGCTCAAGCAGAAAGATGAAGAATGGAAGCGTGCTCAACGCGAGTGGAACAAAGTATGGCGTGAAACCGAGCAGAAAGTATTTTACAAGAGTTTGGATCACATTGGTCTCACTTTCAAGCAAGCTGATCGCAAACAGCTCACGGCTCGCGCCCTTCTGAGTGAGATAGTCGCCGCAAAGGCTGAAATTGGTGCTCGTCGTAAAACTGCTGCTTTACCTCTCCCCAAGAGCCAAATCTCCTATATATTTGAAGAAGAAGATGTTTTGGTAGACCTTTGGAAGCTCACAGCCGTGTATCTCGAAAACGGAGGCAACTATTCTCAGAATGATCGTGAATCAATGAATAGTTTCTTGAAGAGTTTTATTCCCATGTTCTTTAGTCTAGACCCCTCTGTGGCCGAGAGAGTGTATCCCTCCTTCAAGCGCAGCGCTGAAAGCGCGAGTCTAGGTAACGTGCTGAAAAAATCCAAGGCGGAGGCTAAGGAAGCTATGGATCAAGATGAAAATACAGACATCGAGCCATTTGACGCAGCCGCTCTTGTCAAAAAGGGCGAGTCTCCTTGGTTACGTTTCCAGCGTGGTACCCCTCCCCTCGAAGAAGAGCGGGTCTCTCGCAATCTTTACAACCTATTTGCCAACACATCAATTTACTTGTTTATGAGGCTGCTACAGAGTATTTACGATCGTTTGCGTGAGGTAAAGTCATATGAAGACGTAGTGAGGGGTGAATTAGAATCCACTAGAGGCACTCAGTACGCCAAAGACTTGAATCTTTATGACAACAAACTAGATAAGCTCGGCCTTTTGTTCAAGCCCGAGAACGTTTACCAGCAAGCTCTTGCTCTCTGTCATCGCCAAATCGAGGGTGACCTCGAGCCACAGTTCTTTGAAGAGGCGCTGCGCCAAGCATACCGGAACAGAGCGTACAAGATTTACACTATTGACAAGTCTATCAACGCATTTGTCAAGCAGCTGCACTCGATTGTCACAGACCAAACCACTGGAAGCATTATCTTGTGCTGGGAGAATGACCGCCTCAGCCACGATACTGACGTGAAGCATCAAATTCTTTATCGCATGCAAGTACGCCAGCTTTTAGGCCCTGAGGAGACCATGTTCCGCATCGACTGGTGTGAACCCAAGAAAGAGGTTAGCTTCCAGCACCTGGGCTCCTCTGACCTCAGTCTCAAGGGTGTTGCTGAAGCTCAAAAAAAATGGGATTACTACGTCACTAGTTTCATGATGAGTGTTCCTACTGAAGGTATCCCTCTCGAGCGTATCAAGGCACCTTTACTTAATCGTGCTATGTATGGACACACCGATGACCCGTTTGCTGTTGTTTCGCAAAATCTAAGTGCTCGTATCTGTATGAACACATACCGCTTGTTTTTTGAACCGAATACTTGCGACTACCTGGTTCGTGTGGTCAAGGATAAAGATGAGCAGTACGCTGCCGCTAGTGCAGAGCGTTTGAAGAGGTGGGAGGAAGCAACTGAAGAGGAGTTCAAGGACTCGGAGCAATCTTCGGATTTTGACAAGTGGTTCAATAAGACGGGCACTGTTGACACAGAGACGCCCCAATTAGAGAATGATGAAACTAATACCAATGGCCAAGCAAAACCAGAGAACGATGAACAAGAGGCACCAGCCCGCGAGGCACCAGCCCACGAGGATGTTCCAGTTGTGGAGTCAAGTGTCAGAGATGAGCCAATGAGTGACGTTGTGGAGAACACCTCTCCGGAGAATAAATCTGAAACAGGCCAAACTGACTCGGCAGACCACGAGACGACTACTGCACAGGATGATACCCTTGTTTCAGGCACCTCTGAGCCTGCTCAAGCGCTCACACCCGCACCTTTTGCTGAAACTGATGCTTCTGCTGAAGCCCCTGAAGTTCCTGCCGAGGCTCCTGATGCTCCTGCCGAAGCCCCTGAGGAGCCCGCAGAGGCTGCTGAGCCATCTGGTCCCGCGCCCGAGCTGTCTAAAAGTGAGACACTGGCTCCTAAAGCTCCCGAAACTACATCTCTTGATGCTATAGCAGATGCTGTAGCAGAGGCTGTTGCTCCCACGCCTGATGATCAGGCAAAGAACGAGTTTGAAACAGCAGTTGATGTGTCTATGGAAGTACACGAGGAAGCCGCTCCTGCCGCCCAAGAAGACGAGGCCGATAAGATGGAGGTTGATTATCCGTAGAGAGAATGTAATTTATAGTAAGATCGTGAAGGATTTAGGAATTCCACAGGCAGCCTCTTATGTGTCTGTATTGTGCTTGTATTAAAGATTATCAAGATGCTAATAATTTGGATGTTAATGAAATGCTAAGTGCTTAAATATTTGGCAAAGCGGCAAGCGGGATGTCCTCCGCATCATTTTTGATATCAGTCTCTGCATCAACCCCAAAGAACTCGAGCTGCTCCCCATCCGCATTGATATAGTTTTCTGGGCGATAGAAATCGTACCTAGTATGTTGATTGTCGTACTCAGTGGCGGGGGGCCATCGCTTCTCGGTCTTGAACAGTTTGGGGAACTGATCGCCAGACCCCGGTGCTCTACCGAGGGGCCACAACCAGCTGTAGAATGGCCCAAATGCAGTATGAAAATTAGAGTGGAATGAGACATCAAATGGGAAGGATTCAATGCCGCAAAGTTTCCGTCTTGCCATTGTATTGACTCTGTCCTGCTCCCAGGCTTCAATTTGTGTTTGGCCATTTGCAGTATTGTAAATGACCCGAAATAAAAGTAAGCCAACACTGACTACAATGATAATAGTAAGTAGAAGTTCAAACACAATGAATACTAGCACCACCTTGGAGTAGAGATAGGCTGGTTCATTCCACACTTCTCTAACAAAACTCACCTCAAGGTAAAACGAGAAAGAGCCCTCAGCAACGACCCAAAACAAAAATCTGTAGAAATGTGCAAGGTTCTCATGGCCCACACAATTGGCAGTCCACGGACAGTGGTGGTCCATTTTGAGGACACACCGTCCACACTGCTTGCAGTGGTGAGCCCGCTCAGGTTTGGGTGCTTTGCATTTTGTGCACCAAACGTCAAACTTTTGTAATTTTCGAGGTTTCGTGTACCCAGGTGACTTTAGAATCGCCATGATATAGCTACTCCACACCATCACGTACCCGAAAACCCACACCTGGGTGTATATTTTGTCGAATTTGGTCAAGAATGTAAAGTAAACACCATAACCAATAGTGCTGATGATTGCACATGGGATAACGATGCCAAGTCCATATGGCAAATGGCGCATGCTGACCGAGACAACTTTCTTGAGGAGTACGGAAATATAGTCTATAGATATACAAGATACACACTGTTATTAGTACAACAGTATTTAAATAAAAGACAATCAAGCCAATGATTGCAGCCGAATATAGGGTTCTGCCAGGCTAGGCACTTCATGAGGATGAGACATTATTGCTGGCATCATATGGCTGGCTTCGAGACATCGGCTGTCATTGGCCAGAGCATGTAAATAAGAAACGTTAGCCTCGAGCCTTATCAGGCATTCTGAGTAAATAGGCGAGCGAATCGGCGCGGTCGTGATCTGACGCACGAGCTCGTTGTTGATATGAAGAAGGCAGTGTATGCGCTCGGCAAGTTGGGGCGACCTTCTCGGCCCAGGCGAGGTATGAGAAGGGTGTACCGGTACCTGGGCAGGTATTTGCTGAGGTGTGCCTCTGAATTCGTGCTGATTCTGTGGTTGTTGAACATGCACGGGCTGGCCCCGTTGAGGAGGGTGAGCATGCTGCATTTGAGAAGTATGATGCTGCATGCCCTGTTGTTGTGGTGCCTGAGAAACAGGATGCTGTGGGTGGCTTGGAGGCCGCTGTGGATGCTGTGGATACGCCTGTGGTGGTAGATGCCCCGGCATAACACCGCGTGGAGGCATCTGGCTGAAATTCTGTTGTGAATGCGGCGGTTTCGCGGCATGATTCATATCGTTCATATACCGAAGGCCTATATCATGATCGAACTTGCCATTCAGAATGTTTTCCACTTCCTCATTGATCGAAGTCATGATGAGTGGGCAGCACGACCTTGAGGTAAGTGTGCCAAGGCACGAGAGCTATTGGAATCCAAAGGGTCTTAACAGATAACACCCCTTGAATGATGCAGGGTAACAATGGAAGATGCTTTATGATATTTGCACTCTCTAATTTAATTTTAAATTCTGTGACCCATCAAGGTTACACAATCATGTAGTCATGTAAAGATAACCACCTTGCATTAGTGACCCATTTTAATAGCTGCTTAAACTCTGCATACACATGCTTCGAGGAACCGCCTTCATGCATGCTCAGATAAGGCGTTGCAACGAGGAGGCTTGTCAATTAAAAGGCTGGTATTATCGTTAATTAGGTATAGGTATATGTATTTATGATTGCGGGTTAAGAGAGCCCACAACTTTGACAATTTCCTCTAGTTTGCTGGTGATACCGATGGAGCTAAACCGCGAATTGTACAAGATACAGTCGGAAAGAGCCATCGTCGTCTCTTCTCTTTGAGCAGTTATGATGTGTACATGCTCGCCATTGTTGAAGATAATCATCTTGTTGTGATCCTGGAAATTGAACTGCATTGTGCCATCGCTAAGTATAAACATCATATACTGTGGATTGCGCTCGAATTTGGCAACAAAGAGGCCATCGCTTGTATCAACACGGATTCTGTGATCAGCACTTGAGTGTCCAAGACGCTCTTCCATGTAATTATGGCTGAAAGAGATGGCTTCGATCTTCTTTCCAAGCTCGGCAGGGCTATCCTTGGTGATTGGGAACGCGCGGACCAACCCCTGAACACTACGAGACGGCTGGTAGTACATGTGAGTCTTATGGAAGGGATCATAGCGAATGCTAGAATCGTCACGGAACCTCATACCAATTGCACCATCATTGAGTCCATATGCCAGTCCCCAGATTTCGGTAAAGTCTGCCCACTTGGTGAGATAAATAGGCTTTGCAACGTTTTCCCTGTAACGCTTAGTGAGAGTGCCATTATTAGAAGCAGTTATGTATTCAATAATGTTGTGTTGAATATTGGCTAGACTTCTGGTGATTACTGCACCAATATCGCGTTTGTGGTCTTGAATGGAGCGAGAGCCCTGGGAAGAGCTGGAGGATTGACGGCTCACTGAGTTGCTTCTTCTGTAGTCGTCATGATTATTGCGCATGGCTAAGCTAGCCGCTGAGCTGGCTGCATTGGAGCCGCTTGCCACACCGCCGACAAGAGCACTAAGAGGCCTGGGGCGACGACGGGGCTGCTGCTGCTGCTGATGTTGAGAATACTCACGAGGTTTAACATTAGTAGATGGAAGATCCTGTGTTGTGGATGTACGCACTGCTGGGACTGCCTTGGACCACTGGTTTTCCCGGTCAAGATCTGGCTGGTAGATGGCGCGTGCGCTGCGGCGGTTGCGATTGATAACAGGGCTATCATGCGCGGGCTGCTCCTCGCCATTGTTAACCATAATGACCCGGTACTTATCGCGGGTTGAGGGGGGACTGAGAGTGGCAGGCAAAACATGCTTCTCATCGCTAACATCTGCCTTAGTGACTGGCTCAATAGACGGCTGTGTAGGCTGCTTCATCACTAGACCGGAAGCGATCTTAATTGTAACAAAGTTACGCTGGGAATCCATTGGGCTGAGATTGAAGCTGGGTGGCTTCTGAAGAGCATAGTGGGGAATTTTAGCCGGAAACTCATTCTGGAACCACTGATGGTCCAGAACTTGCTGAATTGAAGGACGAGAGGAGGGATTAGATGCCAACATTCTGCGAATTAGATCCACTGCTTCGGGAGATGCCCGGTGATTAGCAGGAAACCGCAAATTACCACTCTTGATGCGTTCATAAATAACGTTCACGTCGGACTCTTGGAAAGGTGGCTTATTGAAGAGCATTGCGTAGAGAATGATACCGAGTGCCCAGATATCTGTGGGAAATGTGTGTTCGTGGTTACCGATCAACAACTCGGGGGAGATGTAATTAGGTGTGCCACAGATAGTAGTGCGGCGCTGTCTGGCATGTTCTAAGCGTGCAGCAAGGCCAAAATCACCGATTTTTAGGTTCATTTGATCATCAATAAAGACGTTCCCGAGCTTCAAGTCTCTGTGAATTACCAGACGACTATGCATATAGTTGACTGCACCCAAAAGCTGAACCATGTAGAAACGTGATTCAGTTTCGGTAAGTGTTTGGCGTGCCCGTACCATATCGAGCAAGCTCTGGTTGGAGCACATTTCCAAGAGAATGTAGACATTAACATCGTCCTCGAAGCAGTCTACAAACTGGACAATATTTGAGTGCTCCAAGGCTCTGTGAATTTTGATCTCAGCGAGGAGCTTGGTTTTCGTTTTCTCGCTTTTGAGAGTTGATTTAGCAATTGTTTTGGCAGCATAAGAAGAGCCATCTCCACGCCGGTTGACTTGAAAACACCGAGCAAATCCACCTTCACCAATACAGTTACCTCTGTGGTAGCTTTGTCCCTTGTAATTCTGGATCAGAGATGGAGGAGTTTTGCACATGGACGAAGGCTTTGGAGCTTTTGTTCTGGGCTTTGGATTGTTTTGATGTTGAACATTATCATTGCGTTCTCCTAATGCACGAGTTGGTGTCCTTAAAGCGTGCATTTACGATTTCTGATGTTAACGCAAGTCAGATGTGTGTAGTGTGAAGTATTGCTTGTATTTGTATTCATGCACCTCGATGTTTTGATGTTTACGTTTTCCTAATGCGGATGGTAGGTACCAAAACATGATGTCATACAATGAAATTTTAAGCCTTTTTACGAACTATCTTGTCGTGGAGTCAATTAGTTGGTAGTTTTGCAAAGTCAGAGGGTACATTGTATCTCGGCATCCTCGACATGCATGTTGATCCGTACAGTCACAAGCATCAGCATAACAATAGTAAACAACGTCATATACCTGTAACGATAGCTATAAACGAGTCCAAGTATTATTTTTCTATTCATTGTTCTCTATATTTATCTTTAGTTTCGGGTTATGGTGCACAGGTCCGTTATTTATGTCTTTGGATTTCCTATTGTTTATGGCCCTCATGCAGGCACCAACGAGAAGCTGAAATTTTAGCATAGGGGGCTCCACTGTAGCTAGCACAGGCTGTTAGCGAAGGGATTTCGAGGAATGAGCTCTGTCTAAAAGTGAAACCACATTGGAGGTCTATTATATGCTGATAACTGCACAGTGTGCTTGACCAATGGCAGGGTTGAATGACCGGGCATTGAGGCCATACTTGACGTCCCCAACTTAACCCAATTGTTTCTGGTTATGCCTTGGCTATTTTTATTAGTAGTTTTTCCTCCGCTAATCAAAATGAGCTTAACCCCGAGCGCCCAGTCTAGGGAGTTTACTAGTGGCAGACAGACTGCTATAAAAGCGCTGATACTCGTTCTAGCGAAGAAAAGGCCTCAATTTCTTACTGAAACCTGGCCATAAATAATAAGTAGTTTGCCTAAATTTTGTCTAAAGCTAGACTTCGATGGGGTACATAACCAATCAGTGAATTTAGAGATAATGATACAGAATTGGCAAGTGCACCGTACCGACGGATATAAAGAAGTATTTGGAGCATATTTACGAGGATAAGGAGCTACAGACAGCTCATGGGCACCGACTGTTCGGACCGTTATACCCCGCTTGACCCAAGTACCACCCCCGCATAGAGCTTACTTACTCCCCGCACTCCATGTCACTATTGAGCGAGTTGAATGAGCTTCGGTGCTCGTCTAGATGGGACGATGTGGCCAATCTGGCCTCGGGAAAGCTAGAGGACCCTACAATGGCTCTTGCGAGCGTTGAAGCGAAGGTTATTGCTGCAGAGCTAACGGGTCGCGATGCCAAGCCCCTGCTTGGGGAGATCCCTCGGTCGACAAATACTCATGAAGATAATTTTATCTCAGCTGCACTCAAAGCTCAGATATATTTGCTTCTAGACTCGCCCAAGAGAGCGTTAAGTGCGCTCGACGACACATTTGAAGTGCCGCCTACTAGCCCCTATATTGGCGCGACTGTGGTCAAAAGCAGGGCGCTTTTGGGCCAAGCATACGCTAGAACTGGCGATTATGTCAAGGCCATTGAAGCAATGAAGTCTGTAAATGTTAGTGAGCCCACGCTCGAGACCAACCACGAAGCAGCCGTTTGGGCAGCTAGATTATATGCCCAGATTTATGCATTGGAGCCTTTACAAATATACAAAGATGCTTATGAAAATTCTGTGAGACTGGGTAAACTTGAGCGTGATAATCGTGTCCCCGCATTGAGTGGCCCGGCACTGACCCCTGTAAATTCTCACCCTCCCACCTCTTCGCAGCAATCACCAGCGCCTACATCGGGATCTATCGCCACTTTTGCCCCTGACCGCTCGATTGATACCGGCAATGGTACCGTTATTCGTCATGACAGGGCGGCGGCGGGTACCACTGATGGCGCCGCAGCGACTATCGGCAGCCAAGCCAAATCCTCACATAACCATCACTCGAACGGAAACCAGGTCTCTGCGCTTCAACAAAAGTTGGCAAAACAGCAAGTCATTGAAGCTGATGCCGAAAAGACCGCGGATAACTGGCGAACAACCACTGCAACTCAGCTACCCGTGCGGCTTGTTGTAGCCGACCACCAGCGTAGCCAGACACGCAACCTCTTGTCTAAAGTCTGGACTTGGATTGAGCAGACCTTTGATTCACCCGTGCTAATGAGAATCAATGTGGAGCTTCTCATTGCGCTCGGCGAATATGTCGAGGCTTTCGCGGCTTTTGACACTTATGTGTCGTATCAAAAATTACAATTGCTCAAACAGCAGTCTGGTGCGCACGCAAACTCAGATGATGAGATCAGATGTATGGATATTTACGCCAAGATGTTGCCAGCCATTGCCCTCGGGCCTATTGCGCAGTCTGTCCCTAGATTTGATCGCATTGCTGCGTTCCTCCAGAGCATTGAAGGCACTATGCCAAGCAAAAATGAGGTAGCTATCGGCATTTATCATGGAATCTGCGCCAAGGTCCATGTGTGGCAAGCTCTTAATTCTGTTGGTAATGACAATCTCAATGACAGAATCACTCTTGCCCAAAAGCACTTTGATTCTTGTTTCGAGTCTCCATGGGAGGGTGACGCTGCTACACACTATCTTCAGGCGCTTATTCACATCCAGAGCAAGCCTGCCGCTGAAGTGTTTACCCATGTTAAGGGCGCGCTCACAAAGTTCCCAGATTTTGTTCCCCTCTGGCACTTTTTGATTTTGCTTTTGACCGCCGAAAACCAATATGCAGATGCCCAACAGATCACAGAGCAGGTTCTCGATGATAATATGGGCACAGATTTTAGCAAAATGAGCACCGTAGCGAAGCGTTATTTTATGGAGCTCAAAATGACCCACGTAGCTATAATAGAGGCACGTCACGGCATTGCAGCTGCCCTTGAAGAGTTGGGTGGCACACTTGAACTAGTATCGGCGTTATACCCCCACAATGAGGTGGCGAAATCCCACAAACAAATCTCTCAGGTTCAGGAGCGTGTTTACAATCTTCACAAGGAGAAAAAACATTCACACAATCATCGGCTGAAGATCCTTCGCGGTCACAGTACTCATCGTAAGTTCAAAACCCCCGCCGTATCAAACTCGCAGACTGGCCGCGTTAAGAATCCTGACGAATCTCTAGATAGTGATTGTCTCTCGCACTTGGTAGAGATCTGGTTATGGGTATCTCAAGTATACATGAGAGCTGATCTTCTTGAGGAGGCTCATGCCGCGATCAACGAAGCAGAGACTCTAGGGCTAGGTCCCACTGCCGAAACCATTGCTGCGAAAGCGCAGACTTTGGTAGCGACTGAGCCGGCCTTGGCATGGAAAAAGTTCCGTCAAGCACTCGCCCTCGACTATGATAACATGAGCGCTGTTATTGGCCATGCCAATCTTCTAGATATTCATGGTCGAGTTTCCAGCGGAATTGTTGATGATTCAAGACCTTCTGTGCTATTCCAGACTAGTGGTGATGAGCTCGAGGCTACTAGGTCCAGCTTAAGTGCGCTCGAGAACTTGGTCAACCATAATCCAGGAAGGTTCACACCAGAAGCATGGTGTATGTACGGAATTACCCTTGCTAACTTGGGTGATACACAGGAAGCTAAACAGGCTCTTTGGAAGAGCGTACAGCTTGACGAGAAATCTGGTGTGCGTGCATATACCCCTAACCTCGCCTACGTATGATATGAGCCATATGTGTTTAGATAGACTGCACTAAAATAATAATCACATGTATTCTATTGTGAACCTAGCCTCTTTTCAATCCTAGCTAGCTTTATAGCCGGACCCGCATTCTGGGCTGATGGGGTGGCATTTTGGTCACGTGGTTCCTAGCACGCATTTAGTTATGTATCGAGTTGGGAACCTCAAAGTGACCACGACACTTGCAAAGATGATGGAGTCCCTACTAAACTTCATTGATAAAGTGGCCGCCAAGGCAGATATTCCTGGCTTTGACTGGGTTCGCCTCTTGATTATACTCTTGTGTACCCACAACGCATTTGAGGGTCTACTGGACTATCGCCAAACAAAGGTCCTCGACAACGATACAATCCCCCCTCAGGTCAAGGATTATGTTAATGCAGACGAAATGGCGAAAGCTCGCACCTATGATAAGGCCAAGCTCAAGTACAAGAACTGGAACCGCCTTTACAAAATGGCTCTAATCATCTTCTGGTACCGCTTTTTATTGATGTCTCAGGAGTGGAACCTCTCGGAGATAATTGTTTCTAAATTCGGAGTTCAGAGATTTTCTGGAGAAATCACCAAATCAGTTGTGTACGTGACTCTTTCAGGATTCATCAGCGCTTTGTTCGAGCTCCCTTTTGAGATCTACTACCAATTTGTGCTCGAGGAGAAGTTTGGATTCAACAAGTCAACTTTCTCCCTTTTTGCCACAGATTTTGTCAAGAAACAGGCAATCGGCGCTGCCGTCAACAGCATTTTGATTGCAGGTTTGGGTAAAGTAGTTGAGATTTTCGGCAACGCGTTCTTCATATATGCTGCTGTGTTTATTGTGATTTTTATTATTGCGTTTTCTGCCATTTACCCTCTTGTTATTGACCCATTGTTCAACAAGTTCGATCCCTTGGAGGATGGTGAACTCAAGGATGCCATCAACGCACTTGCCAAGAAACTCAATTTCCCTCTCACGCGCATCTACGTCCAAGATTCAAGCAAGCGTACTGCCCATTCCAACGCTTACTTTATTGGGTTGCCCTGGTTCAAGCAAATTGTACTTTTCGACACTTTGATCGCCAGCAGTACCACAGAGGAGATTGTTGCGGTTCTTGGCCACGAGCTAGGCCATTGGAAACTCAATCATACTACCAAGCACCTAATACTCAACTCCCTGATCATTTTCTCCGTTTTTATCCTGTTTGCGGTGTTTATCAATAATGCTAGCATGTACCAGGCATTGGGCTTCTCTGAGCCTCACTGGGTTATTGGGTTTGCTATTTTCTCTGATATTACAACACCTGTGCAAGCTCCATTGAAATTTCTGCTCACTTACACTATTTGCAAGCACGAGTATGAAGCAGACGAGTTCTCCGTTAACCTTGGTCACGGCGAGGATCTCAAAAAGGGACTCATAACGCTCAACAAGGAAAATCTCAGTACGCTCCACGCTGATCCATTGTATGCTGCCTATCATCATAGCCATCCCATTCTTCCAGCCCGTCTTACTGCAGTTGAAAAGTACATTTCACTCTTCAACGCCAAGACAAAATAAATTCTAGTGCTGAATTGAATATCTATGCTAGATTGTCAAAATATATAGAGCTCTGATAGACTTAAATTTAAGCATGTGACTCGAGTTTTTAATCCTCGGGATGAGGATCTTGCTCTATCTCTTGTTCTTTATCCTCCTCGTCTGCCTCGCCCTCTGATCTCTTGCTCATCATTTTCGCCATAAGAGCGCATCTATCACGGGTGTATCGTTCAGCTTCCCTGGGAAGCGCAGGCTTAATATATGCCTTTATCGCTTTGATATGGCCCATCTTGTGCAAGGTCTTGAAAAGAAAGAGACGTCTATTGTTGAGACTGAAATAGAACGGCACCTTCTCCGCACTGGGCTTCTTTTTCTTTTTGCCGTTAGTTTCCTCCTCGACTTCCTCAAAATTCTCTATCACAGTGATATATGGGATCTCTTCAATTTTTGTGGTGCCCTTGATCACTTCGTCAAGGGTATCTTCAATGAGCTTGTTACACCCAGTAAATTGTGGACGGATGCGGGAGTGGGTGAAATAAATAATAGAGGGGTCCATATCCACCATAGTTCGTCCTGAATTTCCCTTTTTGTTATGCGTTTGTTTTCCCATACTAAGAATTAATTATGTGAGCCTGTGAACGTCTACTAACCACGGATGTGGCTATTTTAAACACCGTATTTATTCTATAAAGCCATAATTTCTTATTTGACGAGCTGTAGGGAGATTTTTCAAGTAAATAATTATGAATTACTCTACTTTTTTTGCTAATATATAGAAACTCAAATAGATCACATACCCCTGAATGCGTTTTTGCTGGCACGACGACGGTCTGAGTCTGTGCGGCGAGTAGCTCTACCACTATCGTGGTTTGTGTTTTTCTTCTTCTTTTCCTTTTCTTTGGGGATGAATGTGATTTCAGTGGCACCACGGGCAGCGGGCGTACTATCTACCTCGCGGGACACTTGTTTACGCGTGGATTTTTGTTCACCAAACGTCAACTCATCTCTAGACTGCAGGTCGACTGCAGTCATAGTAGGCTCACTAGCTTCAAGCGCGCGCTGCTTCTTACGACGTTCTTTTTGCTTATCGCGCTTGGCCTTCTTGTGTGAGCTGTGGTCTTCTTTCTCACTTTCGCTAGACTTGGCTCCCTCCTCCTCAATATCGTCTTCACGTTCAGCAGCAGTCAAACCACGAGGGGTAGTACGGTCAGCCTTTGGAGCAGCTGCGCCTTTACCACCATGCAAAAGTTTGTATTCGTAGCTTGTCTTGTCAATCTCGAATTCGGGATCCTCAAACAGTGCCTTGAAACGGTTGTCAACCTTGGCGTTGGTCTCCTTGGCAAGCTCTTTGTTGGCCTTGACCTTGGGACCAGTGACGCCACGAATGCGAGACTCGCGTTCCTCCTCGATTTTCTTGCGAATCTCACGGTCGCGGTGCTCGCGATATGCAAATGGATCGCTAATGAGCTTGGCCTGCTCATACAAGCGCTGATCGATGAAATAACCATGCATATAGCTTTTGACAACATTTGAGCCAATGAGGTGGCTGAGATTGAGTTGTTTGAGCTCTTTGGAGGTAACGAATCTGAAATTCTCGTAAACAGTGGTAGCGGGCTTCTCTTCGAGTTCTTCAGTAATTGAATCCAAGAAGGAGCACCATTTGGGCGCAGGGCCAACGGCAGGAACGTAATAGGCGTGCATTGGGATACCTTCATTCGCAAACAGAAACATACCACTCTCAGGAACGTGAGCTACATCATTAATATCCACACTGGGCTCAAGCGAGGTAAATGGGTCACCATTATTAGTATCCCAGATCTTGACGATACGCTTATCAGCGCTGTAAATTTTGTTAGATGTGGACGGGCCATCAAGATATCCAAGGCATTTGATAGGAAACCCGTACCCCTGGTCTTTACTGAGTAGTGACGAGGATGTGCGTAGGTCAAACAACATGGTGTTACCCTCAAAAGTGCCAGCGGCCATCTGAAGGCCATCATTATGGAAAGCAAGCGCAGTAACGCCGGCACCAACACTGTTTGCTTGGCCACCTACCATCAAAGTACCGACTCTTGCTCTGGAACGAGGGTCCCAAAACTCAACAGTACCGTTTTCGCTACCACATCCAACCAGTCCATGAGCAGGATTGACCTTAACTACATTAACAGCGTCGGAATCACACTCAAAAGGATTTAAAAACCTCCCCTGGTCAATGTTGAGTCTGTAAAGCTCGGAGCCAGATGCGGCTACATAAATATCACAGTTTGCGCGGTTATAAGCCAGTGAGCGACCAAACTTGGGAATGCGAGTTTTGAAATGGACCCCTCCAGGAGTCTGGAACTCTATTGAGCGATCTGCCTGCAGGTTAACGGTTTTGGTCCAGTCATCTGAAATAATTTCAAAATCAATATTTTCAGCATCAGTGTGACGATCAAATTTCAGGCCTAGCTGTTCGAAATCGTAAACATGCATTTGAGGTTTATAAACACCGGTAGCCACAGCAAATTGGCCGTCTCTAGTGAGCTTGATTTTGTTTGAGGCCTCTTCGAATTCAAAGTCCTGGATCAATGTCACTCGATTCTGAAAGTCGTCATCGTTTTTTAACGCTCTTTTACGCTTCTTGATTAACCAATCGGGCAAAGATCTGGAGGAATTTGCTCCAGCAATCTGGTAGACGGGGATATTCGCACCCGGCGTCGACTTGAGGACCATTGTGAAAAGTTGAGATTAGATAACTTTTTTTTAGAGGTGTCTGCAGGGTATTGAGGTGAACCACCGTCAGGATCGATATGAGTGCAGCATCAACAACTTGCAATCAAAGGAATTAATTTTATAGACTGTAAATAAATACTGTTTCATCGAGAGAGAAAAAAAATGCTTCACAGGAAACGACGCATCGCTGCACCAGTTTCCTTTTCGAGAGGGATGCCCTTGGTGATTCGCTTTTGTTTTTCACGAGCGCGTTTCTCTTTGTCGAGAGCTGCCTCAAGGCGTACTTTACGCTCATCAATGACGTTCTGCGTCTTCTTTCGCATCAAGCGGCGAATAGCAGAGTTCTTTCCACGGATGTTGGTGCGGGGTTTAAGTTTGTTTTCCTCTTCGGCTGCCTTTTGAGCCTCGTATACCTGTTGCTGTGCAGCATTCATTCGCTCCTTAGCGCTGCGACGATCGATGTTTCCAATCTGACTATTATCGAGACTGATCATATCAGGCTGCAATTTTTCGAGTAGATCACGTACCTCCTTCTCACGACGGCCGACGCGGCTAGCATACATAAACGGATTGGCTTCCATGGAATCAATGTTAGCCTCACCGGCCCCTGGAACAATCAGAGAGCTGAAACCACTAGCATGACCGACACCAAGGACATCCTCAAAAGGGGCAAACCCAACCTTTTCAATTTGGTTTCCAGCGATAAGATGATTCATGTATGGTGCTGAAATCTTGGGGCCAGTACGAGTAAGGACATCCTTCCATACCTGCACATGAGGACCCCAGCCGACTGCCAAAAGGCCAGTATCGGAAACAGCTACACTGGAGGCTGGTGTGGGAGAGTAGTATGATTCCAGGCACTTGTATGTGCGCAAATCCCAGATTTTTATTGAGCGATCAGAGCCAGCAACGGTCAAGTAGTTACCACCTCTGTCGATGGCGACAGAACGAACAGGACCACGGGAGCTCTGAAGCTTTACCAGTGGGTCCTGCAAGCTTGGAGCCCACAATGTGACTACTCCATTCTGATGTCCTGCGTGAATTATAGCATTCTGTCTGTTTTGACAAAGCGCAGTTGTGGGTCCAAGTTTGGTGCGGAGCTCAGAAACAAGTTTTCCGGTTGATACATCCTGATACTTGATGAATGGGGTAAGTCCCGCAGTAACAAGAAGGTAATGATAAGGCAGGTATTCGAGGTGAGTTGCCTCAATATGATGCTTCAGTTTATGCAATTCAGTGCCCTGGTGGTCATAAATGAAGGTGTACTTTTTCTGAGCTGCTGCAAAAAACTGATTATCATTTTGGAGATATTTAACAGCTCTCACGGTCTCACCAACATGGATTTCAGACTCGAGGCTGCCATCTTTCCAGTTCATTGAGGCAATGTGACCTTTGCGTCCACCCATGAGTAGGTAATTACCAGATATGGAGTAGTCAAAGCTGTACGGGCCAGTGGGCAGAGTCAAATCGAATTTTTTAGCCTGTGTTTGCACGTCTACATTCTTGACAATCTCGTCTTGAGTCACTTTGAAAGTTTTCTCCATCTCATTCTCGGCCTCGAGAAAACCAGTATTCTCTATACGAAGATGTTCATTTGTAAGTGTTGCTTCTTCCTTTGCCTGCTTTAGAATTTCGTTTTGCCGACTCATTTGAGCCTTCAATTTACGGTCTTTTGTGCGAGCCATGATAAGTGTTCTGCTTACACAATTTTTTTTTTCGCCCAAAGGCATGGTCTCCAACCTAATAGTCGTGCGAGACGTGAAGAGTAGTACTGGCCGGCTCATGACATTTAGAGAATTCTAGGCGAGTTTAACAGAAGTTTTACAGGTAATTCTAATGTAATTAGGAGAATTAGACGAGCCTGGGCTCATAAATAGGGCTGAACTAGTTATTCATTAGTAGGCGAGTGGTTCTACGACGCGCCTGTTTTGCATTTGCGCCATGCATCTCGCAGTAAGTGCGCCCCCCCGCCTCGTAATAAATTTCAGAGAGCTTAACGCTACACAAATCGCATTCAAGGCATGAGGGGTGGTAACGCTGGGGGACATAACCGCGCTCACCGATTCCTTCAAGGCAGGGCCCCTCGATTCCCTCTCCGCACGATCTGCAAACACTCTTATTAGCCTGATGATAGCATGCATTACAATAAGGGCTGTCCATTAAAACATAGACCTCGCTAGAAAGTGCGCTTTGGCAATCTGTACAGGCAAAGCAATGCTTGTGCCAACGTCCTGACATTATACCGTCTTTTGAATAAACGGACTTACCAGAGATAAGCTGCGAACATTGACGGCATATTTTATTGTTTCTCTGCTGGGTAATTAAACCGGAGCTCTGGGATGAGGACGAGCTGTGGGTATAGTGTTCGCTCTCCCTAATGGTTGATACCCGCTTTGCATGATTGGGAGCTTTTTCGGGCATCTTGGGAAGCTGATTTACCGGCGTATTAGCCTGATCGGGTGTCGGTGAATTAGGATAGGGGCATAGCGGACCATCCTTAAAGCTGGGGATACTAGCCAAAGTAGGGTGATTATCACGCAACCCTCTAAGTTCAGAGCGACGCTGGCCTCCAGAAGAGTAAACACTGCTCGTGTTGCTAAACCGGTTTTTGTCGAACGTAGGAGTAGCCAAAAACTGGTCGTGCGCCTCATCCTCTAGACTCGGGGGGTACTGAGCTTGTTTGTTTTGATGCCCATAACTGTCAAACTGGAATTCAGGGGCCGCTGCACTTTCCGTACTTGACTGCGTGGTATCGCTGCCAGCACTATAAGATTGAGAATAGGAGGATTCGCTTGAGAGCATACTACCCAATGAGTGGTGCGACAATAATTGTGAGCTTTGCGAAGATTCATGAGATGCGAGGCTCGGCTTACGGGTGGTAAGCGGTAGAGTGTGGCCTCTACTGGCGGAGCGAGGGGGAATCTCCTGAGGTGAGTAGGGAGCCTCTGCAGGTGCTCCCCGCGGTAATACATGAGATGGCACCGCTGAGGGAAGAGAAGGCTGAGTCGGCAGGCCCCCTGCGACGGAAGAAGACAGATTGGGCGCCGAGCCGGGTACGCGCTTCATAACGGGCAGTGAGGGCTCCTGGAATTTGTGTGAGTTCAAACTAGTGGGTGTCGGTAAGCCCGGTGCACCGACAGATGGTGCGTGACTAGTGCCAGAGCCCAGCGAGCTCTTTGACCCAGACCTTCCAGAGTTTAGAGACTGCGCAGAATGCTTCACATTAAACCCAGCACGCTCATAAACACTGGGCAAACCAGGGGCAAAGGACGGGAATGCGAAATCCAAGTTTCGCCTATTATCCAAAGACATGGCAGGAAGATAGTTTTAGGGGTCTCTTACTGTTTTGGGCTTTGTCAACCCCTTACTAGTACGACCCTAACCCATGCATGCCCCTGTAAAGATCATTCCTGGACTCGCATAGCGGCCGAATATCAATTTGTTCCGGAACTAACAAGGTGGGTAGAGCCTTGATTTTATTTATAGATAATTTTGTTTGTTGTTACACTTCCCGAAATGGCATTGGGTTACGCGGTTAATATGTTCTCGCTAAACGACACGTACATTACGTGGTTTTAGCTTCCATAACGCGCTACTTCAGATGCTAAATTCGGTGTACAAATCGAGAATTCGACTCAGTGGACAACAAAAGTCTGGAATAGGCTGGGTTCAGTCTATTTCATTAAATTATGCGCGCAGCATATGCCTTTTGTTTTGACCACGAAGTTGATTTGTTTGCCCGCAGTCCATTCATATAAAAGTGAAAAAAATGCAACGCTAGAGTTTATTTCTCGCGTAACCAATGGTACAAGTTTGTTCTTTTGAAGTGGTCTAGCGGTCCGTCTGGTGCTACAGCAAAGAATTTGGCATGCAGGCTCGCGCATTGACTTGCATAACCGTGCGTATATTAGCGGTTTGTTTGAAAAGATGTCCGAAACCTCAGGTGAGATTTTTTGGTCTTGATAAACTGAAGGGTAATGACCGTCGCGTGAGCCAGAACCTATTGGGAAGGTGCGACAATAGTCTTAAAGTACTCAGGTATGCAGGTGCTGCATACCGATGGCTGTGAATTCCCAATATAGCTAAGCGATCAACAGATTATTACTTGGAATGTTTACGCTGGGGCCGCAAAGATCTTTTGAGTAAAGTTATCACTTAGCCATTATAGCTATATCCTGATTAGTTTACAGCTCTTGAGATTGTATACTCTCATGATAGCGACGTGTTTTTAGTTATCTGGAATCCTCACTAATTGTATTTTTATGACAACTTGATTCATTTTAATGCTCTGAAGATCGTATGTGATCGGTGCCAGGACATCCAGGTAGAAAGGTAGCCCACAAAAGACAAGTTATTTTATCAAACCTTGAGCTACGCAAACAACCTAGACCATTGAAGCTCTTGCTAGCACAGGAGCCGCCTCAGTCCCCTTTCCTTAGTATTGCCATATCCATTCGTGAAGCCTGCGACGATGGTCGCGTCTTGCGTATCCCTGTGAGCTGACAGTGTCTTTATGATATTCCTATTCAGGATAAACCAATCTTCAAAGCCTTTAAAAACTACAAGCCCACTCCTAGAGGGCCTATGCGCAGCTGTTTGTTGACAGTGTCGCTACGGCATGCAAATGCACCTCTCGGCATGAACATAGTACTAGAGCTATAATTCAAGATATAAAACATCAATTTACAGAATTAACAATCTCTTGCCACTTCTGAGTGCCGAGACCTTCCTTAATATCCTGAATAACGTGGGCAGCGGTACCAGGGCCCCTCCACACAAACCCGGAATTGATTTGAACAAAATTAGCACCCGCGCGGGCAAAATCAAGAGCATCTACACCATTGTGGATACCACCGCAGCCAATGATCGTCATGTCAGGGCCAACTTCCTTGCGAAGCGTTTGAAGGACTTTGAGCTCGAGATTCTTGACGGGTGGTCCACTAAGACCTCCTGTTTGTGAGACTATGTCTGAGGGTGAACGCAAGTTTTCGGGGCGAGAAATTGTTGTATTCCCGATGATTACACCATCGATATTGGACTTGGTGATTGCCTTTGCCATTGCCTTGACCTGAGTCTCCTCGAGATCAGGAGCAATTTTCACTACTAGTGGGGGAAGGGATTCGGCCTGGATGTTATTTCGCTCCTCTACAAGAGTAGTTAGCAGCGTCAAGAGTTTATCGTCGGCTTGGAGATCGCGCAAACCAGGGGTATTGGGGCTGGATACATTGACTACCAACACATCCGCGTGGTTTCCGAATGACCGCACACCTTTCACGTAGTCCTTGACTTCATCTCCAGTCTTATTTTTACCGAGATTGAGGGCTAAAACCTGGCCAGGCTGGCTAATATCTTTTTGCTGCTCGCGCAACAACAACCGGGCAAGCACCTGAGCGTGGCCATCGCTATTAAAGCCATAACGGTTGATGATCGCTTTATCCTTGGGCAGTCTGAATACCCGCGGCTTCGGGTTACCCTCCTGAGGTAAAGGAGTCACACTACCGACCTCAACCCAAGAGAAACCATAACCGAAAAGGGAGTCGATACAGTCACCATTTTTATCGACGCCAGCAGCAACACCGACAGGGTTAGACATGGTGATGGACCTCACTTTAGGATTGGATGTATTCGAGAAAAGCTTCACTGTTAGTTGGCCTTCCGGATCAAGAGAACTAATCCAGTCCTTGGGCAGCCTTGGGTTCAAGAAAGGAAATTTCATCACGTTTACAGCTGCAACATGCGCATCCTCGGGGTCTAGAGCCTTTCTCATCACAGGCAAAGCGACAAATTCATGAATTGCCGCTCTGGGGTCACTAGCATAGGCTAAGCCAAGACCCGAAAGAGCTGCCAAAGTTGATAGGCGAGGTCGTGCCATTATTGAATAAGCACAGGCACACTAATTGTTGATGTAGACTGAAAACCACGTAGGGTAAAACTACTATTGCAAATACTTTTTCTTTAATATTTTATAAGCTGGGAGCAGGACACTCTCATCATCTATGTTCTAATCTGTTTATAGGGAACGGCCATTTCAGGACCTGCTGTGCCTGTTCATTGTGCTGCTATCCCTCAAGGGGAATGTGTCTCTTTCGCCAAGATCCGTCTCTTCATCTGTGATCTCAAAGTCGCTCATCTCATCCACATCGTTGATCTCATTATAATCATAACCACCGTTACGGTTAATCTCTGCGGCACGCTGCATAGTCCGATTGTAAATGACATAGGTTGTGATAACGCCTGTAACGCCTGCAAGTAATATGGAAATGAAGTTTACCACCTTTGTAGAGTTATCACTGGACTCGCCAAGCCGCGCAACTCTATCTCCGATAAATATGTGTAAGAACAGCTTTGGGGTGGTCAATGCCGTCGCAACAAAGAACCTCCACGGCTGGACAGTTGGTACAGAGCTCAGAGCCGCATTACTGAGGGAGTATGGGAGGGGGCATAACCGAATCAACCACAGTAACGTAAATTTATCTTGCTCCAGGGTTTTTGCAAAGGCCATAAATTTTACATTTGAGCGTGCCAGTGCTTCAGCCCGTTGCTTGAGCAGATATCTAAAAGTTACGAAACTGAGAAAGCTTCCCAAAACGGTGCCAACGGCCAAAACTGGCCAACCCCTGGGAAATCCGTAAACCATTCCTGTGAACATCGAAATAGCCGAGTACCCAATCAATGGCGGGAACGAGATAACACATATGAGCAAAATCAATATCAGCCAGCCGTAAGGTACCTTTCGAAACCCATGCGAGGCCTCAGCCATAGCATGCAGAATGGAGTTATGGAAGATGGCAAATATGGTCAGAAACAAGATGAGAATGCCTCCTCCCCCAATAACCATCCATTTTTCTCGAGCGTCCAGTGCGGAGAGTAGCTGCCGCGTCTTGGTTATAGCCGATCTTAGCATACTGAATCACTGACGTGAGCACCCCACCACTACAGTGGAGTGTGTGATGAGAGGCACGCCTCCGACAAGACAAACAGCTAGAAATTTAGTTCTACAGTCTATGTTTAGGTTCAGTAAGGATTTGTATCACCTGGGATAGTTCTTCAGGAGAAATACCGCAACTTATAAAGTACTGGTACGCACCCTTGTACCTTTGATCCATAAGCTCGAGGGCCCTGATCATACTTTCAAACTTTGAGCTCAACATGTGTTGAACATTTTCAGGGCCAATTTCAGAGCCCTTGAGCTGCTCAGAAAGCTCTTTGGCTACAACAGCGCGCTGGTTCTCCCACCCAATTGTAGTTAATTCATACTCACGAGCGGCAGTGTATGCGTCCACCCCAAGCACCCGCAGTAATACCGCACAGAAAATGCCAGTACGATCCTTACCAGCAGTACAGTGGACAAGGACACCTTGGTCTGGCTTGGTACGGATTGTATCCATAATTTGCTTAAAAACTGGCTTACCCGCCTCGAGAATATCCATGTATGAATGCTCAAAGCCACGTGTACTGTCCTTGCCCAGCATAGGTGCGTACCTCTCTGCTAAAGCTGCGGGGCTCATATCACGAGTCGCAAAAACAGGCGCACTAACAATACTCACACCAGGGATATTGTACTTTTGAGCTCCTTCGGCAGTGCTACGGAGATCAAAAATCGTCCCGATTCCCAGATCGACCAGCTGTTTTTTGCCATTTGCAGTAATATTGTCCGGACGTGCCGAGCGGAAAAGTCTCCCACTCTTAACGTTACCATAGCCACCAAAGTCTCGGAAATTCTCGACTCCCTCCACCCGAGGCCATCGAGGCGAGCAAATCTGTTTTGTTGCAGCATAATAGCGTCCAAGCTGGGCATCTGATTGAAGCCACTCGGTGATGGCCTCCACCACTTCGGGGTTGTGACTGATCTTCTTGTTGTTGGCGTCACGTCCCGCATAGAAACTATGATCTCCGCCACATATGATACGAAGCGTATGCCTACCAGCAAATAAGTTTGCCCAGTAGCCACAGTCAGAGGGATCAACTCGCTGATCTACATTGCCGAAACAAGTAAGAATTTGGGTTCTCTGGTCTATTTGCGCGTACTTATAAGAGTCCCAGGAGCAAAATTCATCAACTTCTTGCATCGGAATCCAGGTTTGCGTATATTTGCCATACCTTCGAGCACTAAGCGAGTACCCTTGGTCACGCTGGTAATTGGGCTCGTCTTCATATACCCGTGTACGATACCTTGGGGTATGAAATCTTCCGGAGCAATTGACCAAATAAGGTATGAAAATTTGTGGGTTCCTCAGGGCCCACAAAAACATTATAGATGAGCCTCTCGAGTGGGCTACGATTGCCAGTACTCTGTAGCCCTCGTTGGTAAAAAATTTGTATGAGTTATCGAGGTCAGCGTAGTCTGTACCACCCACTGAGCGGCCATTTTCAGGATTTTCAACATCATCGCTCTCTCCACAGCCCCTTGAATCGTACCGCCAGCTCGATAGATTGCAATTCTCGGCCAGAGCATGGCCCAGCATCTTCTGATAACAATAGTCGCGGTGACCACCCACCCCGTGGATTATAAAAACTATCCATTTGCTTTTACTCTCAGGCTCTGTTAACGTACCACTAACGCCGCATTGGAGTTTGACCTGGGTTTCACTAAACATCCGAGGCAAAGATATGTGGGGGGGGAAGCTAGTGGGGCTACAAGTGAGGAGACGAGAGTCGCAGACTACACCAAATTAATAGTGGAATCAGAAAGTAGCCCTCCTATTCTTTTCGTAAAAAAATTTAAATAATTAAAATATGCTAATAGATTGAATATTCAGGGGGTGGAGAGGGTTGTTGGCACTGTGCAAGATACTGAATCATAAACGGGCCTCTGCTCCACGATTTCCTGTCGTGATAAATAAACTTGGGTGAAGAGCCCACACGGTCTTTAGTGAACCGCACCGGCAAGTCACGGTACTTTTTATGTTGTCGTAATGCTTGAAGTGCATTGGCCGCATCCTTGATATCGGCAAAGTTCGTGAAAGCACAAGATGAAGAATTAACCCAATGGATCTGAGCAACACTTCCAAGGCTGTGCATCAATTTTGTGAATTCTGCGCGATCAAAGTCGCTGGGGAGGTTCCCAATAAAAACATTTCGCGTGTAATGCCCATCAAGAGAAGAGGCACAGCGGTTCAGTTTCGAAGAGGTCTTTTTGGCCCAAGACACTTGAACGGCGTGATCGTCGAGGACAAGGGTCTGCACATTCCACGTGGCAAAGAACTGAGCGGCGGCTATGGGGTCCAGAAATGTGATGAGAGCAGTACCTTGGGCAGCCATGTGCCGGACATTTTGAACCAGCCCCCCACGAGCAGCAAAAAGGCACAATTGCTCGAGAGTAGTTCTGGGACCAATACCACTAAGATATAGTGTGCGATTCCCAACATTATCAGGACCTCCTGATATTGCGGCGACTGTCATGGCAGCGGTAGCCATCTGGGCAAGAGTATTGCTCAACGTTGCGTGGTCCATGGAGATTTCATTTATTTTTTGGCCAATAAACAAAGCCACAAGCTGCTTCTGGTTCTTTTTGATATGACTGCACCGGTCATGGCCGAAATTAATCTCACAGTTGGGCCAATGCAGCTCTGACAGGCTGTCCACAGCACTAATAGCACTGTCTACTGACATAAAGTGGACAAACGCAACGCTGTCTTTAATTCTCAGGCTCTCAACTTGACCATGCTCTTGACATAACCGCTCGAGCTTCTCGCTTGTGATATCTTGGGGCACGTTTGAGATGTAAAGGTTGCGTGTAGCACCTTGGGCAACGCGTTTCACGGTACTTCCAACTACTGGGTCGACACAACGCCAAGTTATGCGTAAAAGCTCCCCCTTGAGGTATGGTTTGCGAAGGTGCCAGTTCACATAGAGGTGAACAGCAGATGAATAGTTCATTAGGCGGATCTCTGCCTCGCTGCTACTTCCATTGGCCGGATAAATAAGCTGCTCAATCATACCCGTCGTGACGAGGTTGAGCAATTGTGTTGGTGTTGTGTGGTCTGGGATGTTTTCCACGCGTAGAGCCCGCCAAAGCTGGGTTGTGGGAAGGATATTGTGTGGTAGAACAAATTCATTCATTGTGCCGAGTTGGTGCATCTGTCACAGTTTTTATCTACTCGTTTGAGTTGCCGGTCACCCCTGTACACAGTGCTTAGGCTCAAAGTTAAGGCACGAGGGGAAAGTTGGCTTCAGTACATTAACCTAACCCTTTTATGTGCAGCTGAAAATGAAAAGACCTTTCTCGATCTGCATGCAGGAGGAAGACCATAGCATTCACGAGCCGCGCACGCGCAAAAATAGACTCAACGTTTTCTTGGCTGTGTTGATATACTAAGCTATTCTACTAGAGTGCGCTCCTGCAGCCTTTGCCCCACATTGGGGTTCGCCTTACAGGCTTACTCAATGTCCATGTCATTAACTGGCGTGTAACTAAACTCCTCGGTTGCTGAAAATCCAAGAATACTTTTAGTATCAATTCCCGCCTGCTCGAGACTGGTATCCGAGTTGGGCAGCTCAACCCAGTGATCATCCCGTAAAAGTCCGAGTCTCAGGCTTTGTAGCTCCTCGAGACTGGCCACTACTCCTGTTTCACTCAATACATTACCAAGCTCTCCCTTTAGTTGCTTTAAAGTGGTTTCGGGCGTCTCCAATAGTGTGATATGCGTGGTTCCGTACGACAGGTGGACCGTGAGTGACATGCGATTATCAAAGCTCCGGGGTCCTTGGCCGCCATAACCGTGCTAGCTAGCTAGCAGGCTAACCCTGCCCAATGGGTAGTAGCATAAGTCCAAAAGAGCTTATGGTTTGGGTGAGGTATCCCATATTGATGCTCTATGCAATGGGCACTGGCCATTCTGAAGCATGGGTGCGTGTACCCCCCCACCTCTTTCACCCTCTAGAATTGTGGGGGTTGCCAAATTTAGAAGTTCGGGGGAATAGTCCCTTTTTATTGTTTCAGATCTCAAGAATGTAAGCTAGAGCCCCTGAAATGTAATCCAGCTATGGTGCTTGCGTTCAACACCTGTATATATACACTATTTTGATACCACTTTAGTGCTTGTCTGCGTAATTCCCCGTTACTCGGTCTGAAGCGAACCTCAAATGTACTGTTTTGAGGTGACTTGGTTTGGTATACCTGTAACACTTGTGACTGTAGCCCGCCTCACATTCAGACTCCCCAATGGTATGGGGGTGCGTGGCTTACGTGTGCAACTTTGACCTGCAAGGCTGCAGCTGTCAACTTTGGGAGATTTGAGGGTGTCAGAAAACCGTTAGGCAGTTTTCCTACCGTCAACCAAAGCTGGGGGTCACGAGGGCGATTTGGTACCATATACTTATAAAAATATAATTATAAAGCACAAGGGGATAAGATATCTTGTCGCTCCATTTTTGATATTGGCACCAATATTTTGCGGTTTTTTTCTCTTTAAGCAGGAAAATTCGGCAAATCAAGGATTGCGTGAACTTGGGGGTGAAGTAGGTAGTAAAAACAATAAATACAGCTATATTCGGTTAGATTGAGTATCTTCTGGGGCATTACGATGGTGAAGGGAGTCTTATCTGTTCTTATCAAGTCGCATCCCCATAATAACGCAACCACCTCCCTGACCCTTGCCTCTGTAATTTTTTTTTTCCAGATGAACGTCGCTGAGGTTGATGCCATCCCAGGCACGGAGACCATCATTAAAAGCCAAAGTAATGATGGTTCTTTGAAAACTGATGGCGATATTATTCTAGTACCTCAGCCTAGCGACAGTGTCAATGATCCCCTCAACTGGTCCAAGGCTCGTCGCTGGTGGCATGCTTTCTTAGTTTTAGCAGTCGTTGGACTGACTGCAGCTACTTCTAACAGTGCTAGTAGCGCTCAGACTGGCCTTGAAGATGAGCTCGGCTTTCCCGAGACAACTTTCAACAATGGTGCTGGTGTGCTGTTTTTGGCAATTGGTTATTGGACCCTACTCATGTCCCCCACCGTTTACCTTTACGGAACACGCCCTTCTTATATTATTGGGCTTCTTTTTGGCGTCATTGGCAACGCTTGGTACGCGAATTGCAAGAGAAGCTCTGACGCAATCTGGTCCCAGCTCTTTATTGGTGCATCTGAGAGTGTCGCAGAAGCCACTGCCCAGCTCTCGCTCTCCCAAGTGTTTTACCAACACAAGCTCAGCCATCTTTTTGGCCTTTATGTGCTTGCTACATCCGTAGGAACTTTCTTAGGGCCTCTTGTTGGTGGATTCACTGCAAACAACCTTGGGTGGCCTTGGGTGGGCTACTTGGGATTGATAACAGGTGGTTTCCTTCTTATTGTGATATTTTTTGGGCTCGAGGAGACCTATTTTGATCGTGATAAGTACTTTCCTCAGCGTAGCAAACCCTCAGGTGCATCTCCTCGTGAGAGTTGCGACAAGACTCGCGAGAAAAACGATATCTCATCCAACCTTATGACCTCAACTGTTCATCCAGTCTACGAGGATCATGTGTCTGTGATTGCCGAGGAGAAGCCTACAAGTTATTGGAGGCGCATCGCTCTCTACACTCCCGCCAGCAACCTCAAAGGATGGGGAATAAGACAGTATTTTCATCGGTTGAAGCTCACACTACGTGTTTTCACTTTTCCTGCCGTGATTTATGCTGGTTTGCAGTGGGGTTTCCAGGATGCCTGGCTAACTTTCTATATCTCTGCTGAAACCGATATCTGGACTGAAGAACCATACAACTATGGTGATGTTTCCCTTGCTATTATGAATGTTCCTACCCTGATTGGTGCTATCATCGGCTGTCTTTGGGGCTCATACTTTTCAGACTGGCTGGTAATTCGCCTTGCTAAAAAGAACAATGGTGTTAAAGAGGCCGAGTCGCGCCTCTATCCGATGCTTTTAGCCGCTATCATTTCACCTCTCGGAATGTTCTTGTTTGGTATTGGCACTGAGCAACAATGGGATTGGCGTATACCTTATGTCGCTTTGGGATTTATTGGGTTTGGTTTCGGATGTTGTGGTGATTTGAGCCTGTCTTATCTTGCAGACTGCTACCCAGATATGATTCTCGAAGGAATGGTTGGTGTCGCAGTTATCAATAATACCCTTGCAATGGCTTTCTCCTTTGCTTGTAAGTCTTGGTTGGCGATTGGAGCCCAAAATGCCTTCATTGCCGTTGGCGTGGTGGACTTTGTGATTTTGCTCCTCACTGTTCCTATGATCATATGGGGCAAGAGATTCCGCGCTTGGACCACCACCATGTACATGAACTTCATTCGTGATCGCGATTCGTTGCAATGACACACCCCTATCAACCAACAAAATTCAAACATTGCGTCTCGAGGTGTCACCGTGAAAGTAGACCACCATGGTCGCTCTTTCATTAATTTAAATCTTATATCTAGATAGATTTTGTAATAATTTAGACACCTATACCAACTCACTTGAAACCGTGCAAAAACGTATTTTGATGCTCACCCGATTTGTCCTGGGCTTGTACTGCAACCAGACGGACCTTCACCATAATCTCACGTAGGTCACGTTTATCAATATCTTTACGCAGTGCGACCATGTTTTCAAACAGATCAAGTGGCGCGTCCCAATAGTCTTCACGGAGTTCCTGAAATCTATTTGGTAACTCCTCGACAGGTGAAGTTAGTGTATCGACAATTGGCCCAAAGACCGCGAAATAATGATTGCTTGCCTCATCGTCAGGCTCGTATTTTGGATCTGTGAATACCGAATGTAACTCCTTGACATCTTCAAGCACCCGTTCTCGGCCTTCCTGGGGCTTCACTTTGCCATTGGCGGCTGCCATGCACCGCAAGTATTGCATAACAGTGGCTCTGCACAACCTCGTAACAAGTGTAATAAACAAGTCGGGCAGTAGCAAATGTAACGCATCACTGAGATACTCGTCAAGGGTGGTGCGAATCTGGGTGATTGTGACCCCCTTCTTCCAGCTTTTGGACGCAAACAACTCCACAAACGCTTTCTTGAGATCGTTCATAATTAGCTCAATCATACCATCAATGCATTTACGTGCCACGTCGAGGAAACCCTCTCCAGCTTCATCGAAGCGCTCCAAGGCAGGGGTCTGGTATTTTTTGCTGAGGCTTTCGGACCACTTTTGAGAAATGCCATCCAAAAATTCTTGACCGCGGTCCTGCTCATTAGCTAGTGCCACCAAGTATTCGAAAAGACCCGCTGGAACCTCCTCAACAGTACCTCCGATCTCTTTGGCGACCTCCTCATCAACGAGCTGGCACCATTCACGCTGGCGATCCATCAACAAGTCACAACAAGCACCAATACATCCAAACACTATTCTTGACTGATTAGATTCGGCAGCTGCCATGAGCTGTTGTGAAACAAGCTGGTTCATATCGGTATGGGTGTTGAGGCAAAGAGTATTGTCGGCTTGTACATCGGGCGCTGCCGAACGTTGCACAAAGGGTTGCTTTTCCTGAACTGCCACAGTGCGGTACCATTGCCGAAGTTTTTCGACGAGGTGCTGAAGGAAATCGTCGTAAAGCTCTTTTTCCTTGCCGTCCAGAAGTGGAGGATCGAGCTGGTCTTTCGGAATACCAAAGTACTCCATCATCTTTGTGTGATAATTTTTAGTCCACTCGAGGAGACTTAGAATCAGTGCAGCAGGTGGAGAGTTATCGAGAATTCCCTTGACTATTTTGTAGATCTCTTGATGGTAGAACCGAACGTAGGAGTTTAGGATATCCCAGCGCTGAGGCATGAGCTTAACAAGATATTTCTGTACAATTCGAAGATCTTTGAAAATCCAATCAAGCTTCTCAAGTGTATGTTCAGGGGTTTTTGCTTGCGCTTGATACGCCTCGAATTTAGATATGGTGATATTCTGAATCACCAGCATCATCCGCTTGACATAATGCCTAGGGTGAGAAGTGTTATCGGAGCTTCCCTGCTCAGCAAGTAGCTCTTTTCTCTCTTCATAGTCCACCACCTTGGCAAATCTGACAACGAGAGATGCCTCTGCACGCGAAAGCTCCAACAAGTCTTGCGGTATCTCGAAAAGAACTTTCTCGAATCGCAGCACTGCCTGTTTCAAAGAAGCAAAATGCCGCTTAATGGTTAAACGGACGTCCTCTGAACTTGAGGATGCATACTTCTCTGCCTGTTGCTGGATAGAGCGCAGCTTGTCGAGCTTTTGGTGAATCGGTAACAACCAAATAAAGTAGTGGCCATCTATCATTTCATACTGGCCACGTTCATCATCCATATCTCTATTAACAGCGTTGAGCTCCTCGTCCATAGACTCAAAGTTGTCAACAAACATTCTCGTGAGCTCGAAGTTCTTGACAATGTTATAAAGCCGCTGGATCTGAGGAAAATTCTCCACAGAGTCCTGAGAAATGTTGCACGCACCATGGATCGCAGAGATACTCTGACGGATATTGGACACCTTGGACTTCACTCGCTCAAGGTCGCTAACCCCATTGATGAGAAGCTGGTTTTGAGCCTCAGCCGCTGCTTGTAGCTGACTATCTACAACAGATTTATTTGACTCCACACGTTTGCGGATCTCGGCGATATTGTCGAGGGAATCCCGCGTCGTGAGCACCGAGTCCATGTAAGCGAGGTAGTTCTGAGAGCCTCAAGAGGGTGATAGCCCCAAGAGGGTGATAGCCCTCGTGCTCCTCGGCTTCCTGATTGAGTATTATGTGGCAATGAATGTTCTTTGCCTTGCATTTGACAGTCAGACTCCAAAGAGTAGCTAGCTATGTACTTGTATTTCTATTAAACCCTTATGTCACAACGCGCAAGGGCGCTCTATCTATTCAAGGAGCTACTATACTTGGGGAGAGATTACCCCGAGCCCTATGAGAAGGTTGTGACTAAAATTAAAAGAGCGTTCCGGGCTAAAAGCGGGCTCACTGACAAGCAAGACATTGAGCAAGCGATGGCACTGGGTGAGCATGTAAAGCGCGAAATGATTGCTCTCTACAAGCTGAGGACATATCGAGCAGTAAAAAATAAATATTATAGCTGAATTGTGCTCATGGGAGTTTGTAAACTGTCTTTCCTCTTTCTTCCACAATTAATTGAGGGCCAACGACGTTGAGGGATCGCTAGTTTTGGGACGGATTTCGGATCACTACTCACATAAACACCACGTTGATGGTAGCTCCCATCTCGCAGCTACTCAAGTAGCCACCCTTTGACTGGTATGGTCACAAACAGCATGATTGACTTATCAGGACCAGCTACTCTGTCCAAGCGCCTAGATAATTCTAAAAAGCCTAAAATCTCTGAATAATCTAAATGACCTCTATATAATCTATTTAGAACCGCCCTTGATACCACCAATGCGGACAGCCTTGATCTCAGTAAAGTTCTCGAGGGCGTACTTACCGAGCTCACGACCAATACCAGAGGAGCCGTAACCACCAAAGGGAACATTGTGGTGAATATCGTTGTAAGTATTCACCCACACGGAACCAGCGCGCAAGTGGTTAGAGACATAGATGGCACGGTTGAGGTTCTGGGTGAAAACACCGGCAGCGAGACCGTACTCATTATCGTTTGCGAGAGTCAGTGCCTCTTCAACATCCTTGAAGCGGATAACAGTCAAAACAGGACCAAAGATCTCCTCACGAACAATGGTGTGGTTCTGGTCGACATCAGCAAAGATAGTGGGCTGGATAAAGTAACCGCTGTCACCCTGGCGCTTACCACCAGTAACAATACGGCCTCCCTCTTTCACACCAGTCTTGATGTACTCGAGAACCTTGTCAAACTGGGTCTTAGAGGTTTGGGCACCGTAAAAGTTGTTCTCATCAAATGGGTCGCCAATCTTGATCTTCTCAACTTCCTTCTTGAGTTCATCAAGGAACTTGTCATAGATGTTGTCGTGGAGGTACAAACGAGAGCCAGCGCAGCAAACCTCGCCAGAGTTGTAGTAAATACCAATAATGACACCTTGAATTGCAGTAGCAATGTCTGCATCATCAAACACCAAGTTGGCAGACTTACCACCAAGCTCAAGAGTGATCTTCTTGAGGTTAGAGTTGGCAGAGGCGGACATGATCTTACGACCAGTAGCAGTAGAGCCAGTGAAGGCAATCTTGTGGATGCGAGGGTGTTCGGCAATATAAGCGCCAACAGGGCCGTAACCGCTGACAACGTTCACGACACCTTTAGGGAAACCAGCTTTATTGATGAGATCGCAAACGAAGAGGGCAGAGAGCGGGGTAGACTCGGCAGTCTTAAGCACAAGGCTGCATCCAGAAGACAAACAAGGGCCGAGCTTCCAGGAGAACATCAAAAGAGGGAAGTTCCAGGGGATAATCATACCACAAACACCAATGGGCTCGCGGCGGACATAGTTGAAGTGATCAGGGTCGGTCTCAATGACGTCACCGTCAATGTGTGCAGCGTAGCCAGCGTAGTTGCGGAAGGTGGAAATAGCACCAGAGACATCGCCCTTGGCCATTGCAATAGTCTTACCGTTATCCCAGGCCTCAATGGTGGCAATAGTGTGAGCATTCTCTTCAATCAGGTCAGCGAGCTTGTTGAGGAGAATAGCACGCTCATCACCAGAGGTGTGTGACCACGAGTCAAAGGCAGCTTCGGCAGACTTGATAGCAGTCTCAGTGTCATCATTGCTAGCCTCTTGAAGATCGGTAATCACCTTCTCGGTAGAAGGACAGATGGTTTCAAAGGTCTTGCCGGATTTGGCCTTTACAAACTCACCGTTGATGAACAGTCCAGTAGGTTGGGTGTACTTAACTCCGTTGGGAGCGGTCAGCTGAACAGAAGTCATTGTGTGGATCCATAGAGGAGCAACCCCGAGTCTTATATAGCTGTGGGCCCCAGCCTGTAAGCATGCATTTCCCCGCTTGAGACGTCATGCATTTCGCGCAGTGGTGAGCTCCTTGCTAAATTAGTTCTTACGGCCACCAAAAGCTCGGGTTTTTTGTATATTTGATGTATTTATGGTAGATTGGTTTAGTTTTCCTCCGACAATCGGTTCTAGTAGTACACTTGGGTACCTGAAATAGACCATAAAGTGCTATGGGCTTTTGATTGCTATCTAATAGGTTAAATAAAAGCTTTTAGGTATATATCAGCTAATTGTTAGCATCTATGCCCCGTTTCTGGATTTTGTCTAGCTATTCCTTAGGGGGGCAGGGGGCATGGCTACCAATTAATCACCTGTAGATTGGGCACTGTAGCAACCCGATGACGACATTTAGCTATTCCATATTTTATTTATTCGAAAAAAGCCCGATCCGCTAGGTTTTCTGCCCATTTCACACCAATTCATCAACCAGTTGAAGTGTATGCGGTCCCCACACCTTCCCCAGACGGATAATTTAACAGGGCTCACCAGGCATGCATGAACGTGCAGTGTTGAGCTTTAGAATGTACTCCTATTTAAGCTATCTGTTTCAGCTTAAAATACCAGTCGCAATAAACACTGGTATTTGTCTTTTACATGCAACCGTCCCTGATAGACTACTGTGAGACAATTCAGGAAGTATATTGCGTGGCCGGGCCACCTCAGAAGTCAAACTATATATCCTGTCAGGGAACCATTCACACTGCTGTAAATTTGCCTAGCTATTGTATCGAAATAATAAATTAGAGTATCTAAATGCTAGGCCCTTCCTTCATCAGCTTTTCGTCAACTCGCCTTAGCTGCATGATTGGTAATGCGGAACCACCACACAGGTCATTGTTGAGAAACATGACAATCCATACCAGGCACTTGAGCCTCCGATCAACAGTCTGAATAAATATAGCTCATACAAAAAACCAATTGGTGTTTTAACAGTTCATGGGCCATATTTATACTGCATTGAATGCATTGGCTAATAACGGCTTCAGCTTGAAATATGAAGAGAGCAGCCTATCTCAGTGACAATGGCAGGCACGCGCTCAAATTAGTCTATATTAATATCCAAGTTGTTTATACTTTTAATGCCATACTGATCAAATCTATCAGAGCTCGACAATCGTTACAATTATAGCTCGCAGAGTCTTATCGAGCGGGCGCCACATAATTTATAGGCGTCAAGGAAGAAATATATTACAAATCTTTTTTCCGTGACATCCAAGTTTTATGTCTCGTATCATTGTCAAAAATCTGCCGTTAAATGCAGACGAACAAAAGATTCGAGATCTTTTTAAGGCAAAAGGAACCATCACTGATGTTAAGTTGATGCGCAGGAAGGACGGAAGCTCGCGGAGGTTTGCATTTGTGGGATTCAAGACAAATCAACAGGCCAAGGACTCTGCCACTTACTTTAATGATTCGTTCATGACCACCGCTAAAATACAGGTAGAAGTCGCCAAGGAATTGTATGATTCATCTCTTGTGTCTTCTTATGAACGCAAGAAGCGGAGAAGAGACGCTGAGGAAGCCCAAGAGATTGAAAAGTCCAAAAAAGAGAAAAAACTAGATGAAGCATCAAAGGATGATAAATTTGCTGAGTATCTAGATGCAATGAAGCCTCAAAGCTCCACTGCCATTTGGAAGAACGACCTCAAGCCTGCAGATGCCACAGTAGCTTCAGTTCCTCAGGAGGGAGACGATGATGATGAGGAGGAAATTGTTGACATGACCAGCTCAAAGCAAAATGGTAGCGACGAAGAAATGCAAATGGAGAACGAGGAAGATCATACAGATGCTGAGCTCGAAAAGATGCGCGGCAACAATGATAATATCAATGACGAGGAGGAAGACAAGGAAGCCAAGGACCAAGGGGTATCAGATATGGACTGGTTAATGTCAAGAAGGACTCGTATCAAAGAGCAGGTACCTGATGTAGATGAGGAAGAACCCACAAAAGAGGAAGTCATCGTACAACCTAAGAAAGTCAAGAGTGCTACCAAACCAGTAGCAGCACCGACTCCTGTGGAATCCACTGGTCCAAGCGAGGAGGACAAGATTCTCGAATCTGGCAGATTGTTTTTGCGTAACTTGTCATACTCCACTACCGAAGATGAGCTAGTGGATCTTTTCAATGGGAAGGCTTCCATCCATCTCCCTGTTGATCCCAAAACCGACAAGCCAAAGGGTATTGCATTTGCAACCTTCAAGCACCCTGACGAAGCTCTTGAGGCTTATAACGCTCTGGATGGTAGTGGCTTTCAAGGTCGTCTGCTGCATATCCTAGCTGCTAAACCCCCACAAAAGTACGAGCTGGACGAGTTTGATCTGAAAAATATGCCTCTCAAGAAACAGCAGTTGCTCAAAAAGAAGGCCAACGCCGCCAAGCAACAATTCAGCTGGAACTCACTTTACCTTAATAGAGACGCTGTACTCGAAACAGTTGCCAAGAAGCTCGGCGTTACAAAGTCAGAAATGCTCGATCCGCATTCATCTAATATGGCAGTCAAGGCTGCCTTGGCCGAAAGCACGGTTTTGGAGAGTGTCCAGACCTATTTCAAAAGCAAAGGCGTTGATTTGGCTAAATTAGAGACCAAAGATACCACAGATAAGATCATTCTAGTGAAAAACATTCCATTTGGCACATCTCTTGAAGAGCTCTCGGATCTGTTTGGAGCATATGGAGAACTCGTTCGCGTTCTCATGCCTCCTGATGGTGGTATTGCGATTGTTCAGTTTATGAATGCTGGTGCTGGCCGCTCAGCATTTTCCAAGCTCGCGTTTCGTCGTCTCGGTAACTCTGTTTTGTATCTGCAAAAGGCTCCCAAGGGTATCCTGGAAGACTCAACTACCTCTGAGGTCGAAAAGAAAGAAAAGACTAAGGCGGTCTCAGCCCAAGATCTGCTATCTGTTGATCAGAATGAAGCGGCAATCAGCGCAGCAGTACATGCATCTGTTTTCGTCAAGAACTTGAGTTTCAACACCACCACTCAGGAACTCTCTAATCTGTTCAAGAACTCTCCTGGATTTGCTACTGCTAGCATCAAAACCAAACCTGATCCCAAAGACTCTACCAAGATTCAAAGCATGGGCTATGGTTTTGTGGAATTCGACTCGCTTGAGCACGCTGAGACTGCTATCAGAGCACTACAAGGGTATAAGCTCGATGGGCACGACCTTCAGCTCAAACTGTCGACCAGAGGTAAAGAAGCATCCACTCGAAAGGCATCCACCTCCAAGATTGTTATCAAGAATATCCCCTTTGAAACCACCAGACAGGATATTTACGATCTACTCGGTACTTTTGGACAACTTCTCTCGGTGCGTGTTCCGAAAAAATTCAACAAACAAACTCGGGGTTTCGCATTTGCTGAATTTGCCACCGTGAAGGAGGCAGAGACTGCGATGGCTTCCCTCACAGGAGCTCATTTGCTTGGTCGTCGTTTGATCATGCAATTCGCAGAGGCAGACGCTCTTGATGCCGAGGAGGAGATTGCTCGTATGGAGAAGAAAGTTCAAGGCCAAGTCAACGCCGAGCAGCTGGCATCTATGCGTGTTACAGGCCAGGCCAAGGCCTTTGACATGGATGAGCCAGAAGAGTAAATCGAATTCTCAAGATATTTATATATATATAGCAAAGACCTAACGATAGTTTAAGCCTGACCTCCAGGTTCCAGAATTTATCATTTATCCCACATGTCCAACATCTGCTCCATATAAGAGGATCCCGATTACAAATATTTTTTTCATGCCTCTTGGAAAATCATGGACTGTAAGTTCAGCGTCTGGTGGTAAATACCCAGCTCTTGAACCCATATTTTTTCCTTCAAATAAGAACAAAGTTGCAATTCCAACTGCCTTGGCAGTAAAAGTTTACCTCCTCAACACTAAACAAGTGGTTACCAAAGTTCCTCTCGACTGCACTAATGTAACTCAAATTTTACTGGCGAAAGATGAGCAGTTTCTGTTTGTTGTTTACGACAGCGGTACAGTGGAGAAGCTCGATTTAAGTGGTGAAGGCTCCACTGAACAGGTTTCTTTGAGTAAACGCATCATCAAGGTTCTCACCATCGACGATAAAAACAGTATAGTGGCACTTTACCACTCTGACAAAGAGATTTCCTTGGGTTCAGTCAATGCACAAGGCTCAAGAGAATTTTTCAGTACGAAATCTACCGACATGTTTGCGTTCTCCAATAATAGCGATTATGTGGCATTTGTACACCAAGGCAAGAAGGAATCGCATATAGAGACTTTCCATCTTACTACAAAGACGACTGAGAAAATAACGCGGTCACGTCTTTGCTCTAGCATTGCTGTTTCCAATCATGGCTTGATTGCCGTGGGAGCCCCCAGCGGCGTCATTGATATTTATTATTCAGAGGGTGTGAGGAGCCTCAAGTGGCACTTGGAGGAAGTGAGAGCTCTTCACTTCAGTTTGCATGATAACTACCTCGTGTCTGGTGGTTCTGAAAAGGTGCTGGTGTTTTGGCAAATGGATGCAGATAAACAACAGTTTTTGCCCAGACTGGATGGTGTTATCACTAATATCTTTAGTAACTCCAGCTCTACGCTCTATGCCGTTACGCTTGATGACGCCCAGGTATTGATATTGAGTGCTGTGGACTTGTTATCTAGATTACAAGTCAGTGGCGTTCGTAGCTATTACTCCAAGCTACCTTCGAGCCCAGATAAGGAAAAGAAAAGGCACCGCAAGCATCCTAATGAGCCACTGGGTGACTTTTCTACAATCTACAAACTACACCCTGCTTCGCGCAATGCATACTTTGTGTGTCCACAACGCGGGGACCATAGTGGCAGCCAAGTGCAAATATATAACCCCATCAAAGATGAGCAGGAAGCTGTAGTGAACTTAGCGCCCACAATTACCTCTGGTAAGGTGCGTTCAGAGCAGTTGATTCTAGACCCCAGTGTAACTAACTTGGAGTTCACTGCAGATGGAAAATGGATGGCCACAGTTGATATCACTATTACGCCTCCAATGGATTCCCTGGCTAGTCGGAATGAGATCCAGTCTGCTCTCAAGTTTTGGAAGCTCTCTGATGATAGCAAATGGAGCTTGGTCACTAAGATTGTGAACCCTCATGGCGATTCGCCAATTGCAGCAGTTTCTGCCCACCCCCGTGAGCATGCATTTGTTACCGCTTCTCGTAATGGTGGTATTCGTCTCTGGCGTTTAGACACAAAGGCAGACCAGTGGGCTATGCGTAGGTCTGTTCCTAGCGGTGTCGTGAGCTCCAAATCGGTTGCACTTGCATGGAGCAGCGATGCCAGCACAATTGCCCTCGGTCATGAGACCGGTATCTCACTAATTGATGGTATGAAATGGAATATTCACAGCGTGCTTCCGACCATCTTAGCGTCTAGAATACGGGGCCTCTGGTTCTGTGGCAAATATCTTGTAGCCTTGGCCAAGGATAGACTTTGTGTATGGGACGTTGTTGTTGCTGAACAACTGTGGTCAATTCAGATCCAGTCTGCCATGAACGGTGGCCGTTTAGTGGCTGTTGATTCCGTTTCTGGTCACGTTGCCATCGCGGTTAACTTTTTGACCCCCCAATTCACCGTCAACTCCCGTATCATCTTGTTCAATGTGTCTACACCAGTTCCGCTTGCTGGGGTTCACCACAACTATGCAGTCAGTGCGATTGAGTTGGTTCCTGGCACCTCTGGGTTTTCTTTTATCGATGCACGCGGAGTCATATGCTCAGTGGGCAGTGCTGCATCACAGTTGGCTGCCCCCGCAAGCACTGAAAAGGTAGTCGTAACACTTTACAGCGAACATGGTGAGGAGGAGATGGTCGACGAGGAAGAAACCACTCAACGTCTTGGAATCAACTCCTTTGATCATGTTTTCACAGACGAGGGTGCGTCCCTTGAAACAATATTCGAGCGCGTGATGCGTGTCGTAGGTTAGCACTAATTAGTTTGCCTAAAACAAATTATAAAAAAATGAATATTCAGGTGTTTCCTAGAGTTCAACAAGAGTCGGTCCAAAAGTATACACACCATCCGGGGCCCTCTGCGTTCTGACAGTGATTACATGAGCGGAAGTCAAGAAGATATCTCTGGGCAGAGCGATGTCTCACTAAAAAGGCAACGTGAGAGCGAGGATGAGGATGAGTACTCATCCAGTGATGATAGTGTCGAATTTATTTTGGTCCCCCGACCCGGAACCGGCCAAAGCACAAGCAGGCCGGTAGCACCACCATCTGACGTGCTCCCTACCGCTCCCACGGCCCAGCCAGGATTACGTCAGCCAGAACAAGTCGATGCCCCCAAAGTAGCCAAACCCAAAGTGCCTGGCGTAGATGTTGATGCAGTGGCTCAGATTGGCGGTACGCCAATTACTCAATTAGACCTCAACCAGTTTGAAGATAAGCCTTGGCGTAAGCCGGGTGCAGACATCACAGACTATTTCAATTATGGTTTCGATGAATTCACATGGACCGCCTATTGCTCAAAGCAGGACCATATGCGCACTACATATACTCCTCAAAAGGTTATGGCACAAATGGGAATGCCCCCAATGTTCATGCCTGGTATGATGCCCCCCGGAATGCGGATGCCCGGGATGCCTTAATTTATTTAGATGTTCTTCCACCATTTGTACATAAAAAGTAAAGTTGATTAAAATTGTTCAATATATATATATTTGAATTAGATGGGGATTTAAATAACTGTTTGCGGCATCATTGTGCCAGATTTGAGGGCCGAATCATCGGCATAAACAACTAGGGAGACCCAGGAGCTGCGGTTACGTTTATTGTGGATGGTGGTATCGAGAGCCTCCATCCATTTTTGACGTTCTGACTCCACAGTGAAATTAATAAAGGCACCATTGCGGAAGTTGACGCGGAATTTGAGGGGATCCTCATCATCAGGGGCCAAGTACACAGCCTTACGCAGGTTAATGGTGGCCCTCGCTTTGAAGGATTTATCACTGTGGGCAATTAGCATATCATCATCGAGAACGAAATAACGACGCTTTGGATTTCGGCAGTCACCTCCATGTTGGACCATGTATCCACTCATGGCTGTCACCTTCTCGCGACGAGCACGATTGATCTCCTCGAGCGCTTCGCTCATGGTTGAGGGAAGCTTATCAGCACGAGACATGATGGGAATGTACAACATCTTAATGTTGACTTTGCAAGTTTCAATCATGTTCACGCGGTTATAACAAGGAATGGAGGTTGAATAAGTCTTGCCAAAAGCATACTGCTTGATGTCCTTGAAATTGATCTTGCAGTGGCCAATCGTACCATCGCGAGATACAGGGGTATATTGTGACTCTGGCCTCTTCTTTCTCTTGAACAACTTTGCAAAGCTAGAACGCTTTTCTCGAGATTCGGTCTTGAATGCACGTATTGTTACCTCACATGCAAGGTTATCATGAACCAAAACATCGTATTCTTGCTTAAACTCTGTGACTTTGCTGATGTTGCGGGGCTCAGTAGTAATCTTCTGCTCTCCATTATCAACTGTGATGTTCATGGTGCCGTCAGGTAAGGTATAACCAGAGATAGACTCAAGGGAAATAAACAGATGGCCCTTCTCGTGGGGGATTATTGGACAAGACTGGTGTCTATTGCGGACAGTATCTTTAGCGATATCAGTCTGGGACTCCATCTGATCACGCACCTGAGGGGTATAGCTGCTAGCAGGGCGAGGCATAGGGTTGTGTCCAGCAGATAGTGGAGCATCAAAATTATAACTGGCATCATGCTTCTCAAACTTCTTCGCCTCAACAGACTGCGGGGTCTCACGCACCTCTTCAATCTCAGCCATACGACTCAAAATGGGAGGGGCTTTACGAGCATCAATGTGAATTGTAGAGTTCTTCTGAGGGGAACGCTCGCTGATTTTTGCATTTGGCTTCACTTCTGCATCAGAGCGATCCGGAAGCTCAACACTCATGTTTGCGCCCTTAAATCCAGTGGTGTTGGCAGCACTAGGCTCTCTTGAGCCACCATAGTTTGAGCTGCTCACTCTTTCAGTACCGATCACGCTGGTGTCAACTGCATTTCCTACAGCTTTTTGGGGCGTTACATTGCGTCTCATGACGACATGGCTAGGCTGGCGGCTAGCAAAACTATTTTGTTCATTTCGCTTGCGAACGCTCAAGCTCCCGTCATGATCATTGATCTCCTCTACTTCTTGATGTGTCTCCAGACTTTCAGCTGCCGGCGCGAGCTTACGGCGAGTACCAGTGTGGCGACGGGTGGTTTTAAAAACACGATCAGCGTTGGCGAATATCAAGCTATCATTTTCGCGCAAAATATAGCCCGAATCAGAATCAATACCATCGATAGTTGTAGTTGAAGCCACACGATTAAGATCTGCGCTAAAATCATCCATACTTTGGCCAAGCTGCATACTAAACATGGAATCCTCCCTTAGAGAATCGGCAGACAGGCGAGAGTTAGTACTATTAGGCATTGTAGTAGAGTAACCTGTAGATTGACCTGTAGTACCGGGGTAACCAAATGCCCGCGAGCTAAACTCATCGGAGGAAAACCGCTCGGACCCAAAGTGTTCAGAACCAAAACATTCCTGAATATCACTAGCCGAAACAGGGCGGCCAGACTCTGCCTGGAATGTGGGAATACGACCAGGTATATGAGAGCTGTATTCTGAGCCAAGCATAGACGAACCAAATCCACCAATACGGCGATTGGACCCAACTTCAGACTCAGTTTCAGTAACCCAATCACCCTCACCATGATGAGTCTCGTCTTCACTCAAATCACTGTCAAGAATAAGTTCTTCTTGGTGAAGGGCAGGGGAGCGGTGCTTCTCATGCAACTCGGGTGATTCTACATTTGGTGAAAACCCAAGAGCAGCTGCAGGGCGGCGAGTATAGTCGAGTAATGAATCATCAGGGAATGGTGTGTGTAAAACCGTATTGTTGGCAGCGGAAGAGCCACTAACTGCACGACTTCCAGGGTTGGAGAACGCCTGAGAGGGTGTAGGAGGTGAGATCATATTAGTGGATGATTCACGGTGCATTGAGCTTTCCCGAGAGAGATCTTTGTGCGGAGGCACATCTTCCAATTGCTCTCTAGTGCTATCAATGTGGCGAATGACGAGAGGTTCAATTGAAGTAGAGTCCTGAAGATGTGCTGGAGTATCGGCTTTGGTAGAAGCTTCGGAAATATCAGCGATAGAGACACCATCTGCCTGCTTCGAGCTCATATCTATGTCATGGGCGATCGAGTATTCCACGTTGTTGGAATTATCAACCTCCTCACTGGCACTCCTCACCTCGGTATCAGAGGCAACCTTAAGCTCTGGAGATCTTTTAATTGAGGCCTTAGAAGCAATCGAAGCCTCGGAGGCAGAAGTCTTGTCTACAAGATTCTCCGCCTCGCTGTGAGCTGGTTGGTTGAGCGGAGCAACCATGATAGGTGTGACGTTTCTCGCCTCCACAAAGGAGAACTCTGGGTGAGGACGGAGAGCTTCCACGCTGGAGTCATGATTGGATAAATTAATAGACTGGGTAACACTGTGGTCAAGAATATGGCCAAGGTCTTCATGGCTACCAGTGCTCGACTCACTTACTGCTGCTTCCTTTGGCGTCTCTGAGGGTACGATCTTAGGCACCAAGTTCAGCCGCTTTACCATTGGAGGTGCCTGGCGAACATCAACATGCACAGGTGCTTCTTTTGCGCTAAATTCCTCGTTACCCTCTTCTTCCTGAACTGCAACAGGGCGAGGCTTGGAGGTATAATGTTTCTCGTGTACAGCAACAGTAGAAGAATCGTAGTCATACGTATTGTTTCCAGCAATAGACCACTGTGAGTTAGAGGTAGAGATAGCGCCACCTGCCAACGTATGTTGAGATGCAGATTGAGAGACATTTGGCACAAAACTGGTAATGTTTGCCGAGCTATTTGGAACACCTGAAGCTAGACTCTGGTGCGTGTGCCCACTAGAGGCAGAGATGGCAGATACATTAGCATCAGCCAAGCTTATAGGACGAGACTCAAGTTCGCGAAGCATGTTTGAGGTACTAGGTGCTTGTGTAACAGCTGACGAGTTATGGTTTCCAGTAATCTGTGATGCATGAGCAGAGGAAGTGTCGTTACCAGTTGAATCAAACATGTGACAATCCAGACCAGCAGGTGATAGAGAGAGCTCGGGCAAGTTAATACTAGTGTTGTGACTGCTGGTGCGATTTGCGATCTGAGGTAATTGGAGAGAAGCCTCACTACTACTCTGTTCAGCTTCGATCTGGGGAGCAAGTTCTGCAGTAGTTATCTGATTAGCGGGGCTGCTGTTTGCAATCTCCTCGCTATCACTAGTAGGATATGTGTAGGCTCTCTCTACGTCCTCGGTAGTCTCCCATCTAGACCAGCTATTAATGCGCAAAGGGCGCTCCGAGTCGTCAGGTTGGATTTGCTCTTCTTGGGGCTTGTTGGAAGGTAACTCTTTTATGTGCTCTTGTGGAGGAGTTAATGGGTCAACAGACTCTTCTTGAATAGACTCGATGTTGCGCCGTTCAGGCTTGCCGGGTTCTTGCGGCTGCCTAATTGTCCCCGGACAGGATGCATCAACCTGATGACCAGTCTTTGCGACCTCATTGATTGGTGATGGAACTCTGCGAGGTGGATTTGGCAAAGGATGATCTGAAGGAGTAGAGGTGCGAGTCTTTTCAATATTAAAATCCTGGCCATGGGCTTTGAAATTGTTGTTCACCGATTTCAAGACAGGGAACGAGGACTCAGCGCGCTCAACACTGGCAAACTTGGCTTCAAAAGTAGCAACACTCTCTAGCGAAGGACTCACTGGAATTGATCTGGGGGTCAAATAGTTTTGACCGCCCCTGCCGGGACTCACATTGGGGCTCGAGGTAGCGACAATGATCTCAGGGTTGGGGCTGTGAGGGGGTATTTCCGGAGGCTGCTGTAAATTTGAGTCCTGCTCTTCGTCCAAGCACTCATCGCGACAGCAACGGGAGGTATCAGGTTCATCTTCTTCGGTAATGGTAGCAATTTGTTTCGACTTGGGCTCAGATTCCAGAATTGTACGGATGGCTCTCTTGCGCTGAGAGTGTGTACGATCAAGCTGAGCACCCTGAACATTCGTGCGCATATTAATAGTTTTGGGTCTGCGCTGCTCATCTTGAAGACTTTCCTTACGAGTCATTGCTGGCAACTGCTCAAACAGATAGTTTTGCTCTACTTGGGGGCTTTCCACGGTCTCAGCCTGGTCAGTTTGCTCCCCACCCAAGCTATCTCGAATAGTACCCCATGATCCACGCCAAGAGTCATTGTGCTTGTGTCCTGGGCGGAAAGAGGGAACGGGTGAGGCCTCCATCACAGCATTAAGACGCTCATCTCTGCTCAATCTGTTTTCGTGCAACGCAGCATGCAAAGATGGCTCACTGATCGACTTTTCGATACCAGTTTGCTCCGGGATGGATGGTAACTTATGGAGCAGCGGGTTCTCCTCAGATGGCTCGGCAATCTCAAGATACTGTTCAGTGAACCGCCAATCATCGTGTACCTCTGGAGTCAACTGCTCATATGTGATGACCTCGTCGGTGCGATCGAATGTCACTGCCTTTTTAGGCCTTGAGCTTCCAATGAGGGGCGAAAACTCACGTGGTCCCCGCAATTTTGCCTTTGAACCACGCCTTGTAAGTGCACTTTTGATTTTTAGTGGTTCCACTTCATTATTCCACGATTCAGACTGTGATCTCTGCATCGACGACAAGAGTGTAGGAAGTAAACATCGCGTCTTACATTCCTGGTGGCGTTTGCGGAGTCGCGATCTAAGCCAACCCGCCCCTGAATTGGGGTAATAAAAACGTCTCAGGGCTGTAAATTCTCCTAAATATCTTAAATTTCTGTATATTTTGCTTTAAAAAGTACTCCACACCCGGAATGTATACCCTGCATAATAATGTATTCACATGCATGATTCCCTGAACTGGTGACCCGAAACGTAAAACGCGAAACAAGGAGTAGCTAATAGGTAGTGACTATACTCAAGCACATATTCACGTGCATTCGTTGAATCAGTAGCAATTTATACCCGAGATTGACAAGGTTGAATCCAAATTTCCCTACGGAAATGGCTCCTGATCCACCCGCTAAATATTATATTGAACGCACAACGTCACGGACAATTTAATTTGTGTGCAGTAAATAAACAAGCTCAGCCCATGAATAGTCAGTCAAGTCATGGGGCCCTGGCGTGTTGTCTGCTATCTATCGGGCCTGACCTTCAGGACATTTTTAGTTGACAACCATTGGCAAGTCAAACATACGTTCCAATATTGGTCAAGGGCCACCAAAGTGTAAGTCTTAAAGGTAGGTGCAAGTCTCAGTAAAGGCTGGTGGAGATAGACCCCCGCCCCCAATCTGAACAATCAATGGACTGAGAGCTTCTCAGATAATCGACAGTCTAAGCACACAACTAGCTCTGTTTAATTGTTTGCTTCAGTCACGTTTCTACCAGGGAAGTGAGTAAATAATGTGTTGACATGCTGCAGCTAATGTTGTGGGCTCATCTGAGGGTACCTGAACGCAGTTTCAGGTCCCAATCACCCCTTCCCTGCGTAATGCCCTGCGGAAGTATATTGGTACGTATACTCTTGTACAATTTTCTTAGAATTTCAGCTATTTAGGATCTTAGTAGAATCAAAAATTTAGGGGTGCGAGGCAGGCAGGACTCGAACCTGCAATCTTCAGATCCGAAGTCTGACGCGTTAACCATTACGCTACAGCCCCGAAACGGGGCTGGAATCCTTAGCTAGTACCTATGCAGGATGCTGATTTTTTAAATTCCCCATAGTGTAGCAAACTGGAAATATAACAAATCCAGCTTAGCGGGTTGCCTATATATCTTAGATTTAAGCCCTTCAAAAAATACATAAGCAGTTAGCAGTTACATAGATCTGTCGCTGATCACAAATCCCTTAAAAAGCGGCGTCAAGAAAGCACATACCTTCCTTTTTGATAGGCTTCTCAGGATGCCCAGAATAAGATATCTGGCCAAGGCGGCAATCGGTATCTGGAAGACTCTTGCTGGTTATCCAATACCTCGGGCTTAAATTGGAATTGTGTTTCTAGCAATGCATAAAACAAATTGAGTTTCTGAGCATGAAGTTCTTCCATGAAGTTGAACCCAGTGGTTGGTGCCTCATTTCTCCCGTAGACCCCATAGTAGATGATGAATTTCTAGATGATATATATAGGAGATGATGAATTTCTCACTTTGCGAATCAGAATTCACAGATACAACTAGGTTTCTCTTCTCGTTTTACATTTTCGACGTAGACCCACCGAGGAGTTACAGGTGCAGAGGAGATAATGCCCATTGATCTGTGCCTTCTTAACCGATTTCAGAGACCTGGTAATTATTAACTGAGCATATTGCTTTTCGGTTCGATGATTACCTGTGAAATGCCGATCATATCATGAGCTTTTGCTACCATTGTATTACCATGGTGTTGGTGTTTGATAATCTCATTGATAGAATCCCAGCTCCTGAAAACAGAACCCTCTGTTATCTAGATAAGCTGCTAACTCGGTAGACTCTGAAAAAATCAACTCAACGAGCTTCGGCAACCCAAGGTCATGCGGGGTTCATGCGGGGTTCATGAACCCCGCCACCAGGTTCTAAAGTTTCAAGTCCAACATGAGATCTCTGTGTGCCTATATTGACATAAAATACATATTTGATTTCATATACATATGTCATGGCCCACGTTATTAGCTTTACCCACGTTTTTTGTGGGTCGGGTACCCCTCTGCCCCGAGACAGCATCCGAAACCCCACAATAGGTCGTGTATGCATATATATATCAGGCCCCGTTTCCTTAACTCTCGGACTCCATCATGACCGTCTACACTTCGAAGTACCCTTCAATTGGAAAGGTAGCGAAAGAAAACGTTATTTCACAGTACTTCAACGCAGCTCGTTCCCAGCGTAAACCAGATGAGATTTCGTTCACTGACTTCCCCACAGGTCAAACCATCACAAACCAGCAGGCCGAAGATGGTGTTTATAAATTTGCGCACCAATTAAAAACCCAATACGGCATCGGAAAAGACAACGTGGTGATGTTGAGTACTCTCAATGATATTCACCTGCAGGCCATCCACATGGCCACGATTTTGCTTGGTGGTGTAGTTTCTCCAAGCAATATCTTGTATACGCCCGACGAATTGGCCCACCAGATTCGGATGGTCAAGCCAAAGCTTTACATTGTGAGCGACTTTAATGAAGAACTTGTACGCAAGGGTCTTGAGATTGCCAAGCACCAGTGTGAAGTGGTTAAATTGAGCACTGTAAAGAAGGCTATTGATTCGCTTATTGCAGATACCACTGCTCCTCGGGCCGAAGCTGCTCAAGTTGATGCTTATGAGCAGCACGCCTATTACTGCTTTTCATCGGGTACCTCAGGTCTCCCTAAGGGTGTGATCACATCCCAGATGAATATCTATGCTAACGTTCTGCAACAGGAAAAGATGGAGATGGCAACTCTCAAAGCCGGAAGTGTTTATGGTGCGCCTTTGCCCATGAGCCATATCTACGGCCTCAATGCGTTTCTCTGGGCAGTCCCATTTGAGGGTAAAAACCTTGTCGTGTTCCACAAGTTCGACTTTAAAGATATCGTTGCTGGGTGTCTCAAATACAAAATTGAGGTTTTGTTTGTGGTACCCCCCGTGATTATTGCATTCGCCAAGAGTCCAGAAATCGAGGCATTTGTCCCCCAACTGCAAAAGACACTTCGCCTCTTACAGAGTGGAGCTGCTCCCTTATCTCAGAGTGTGGTTGATGTATTTCGAAAGCGTTTCCCTGGTGTCAACTGTATCCAAGGCTACGGTATGACCGAGTTGAGCCCCGTTTCTCACAGCTGCGGTAGCGACTTCGGGACTTATGAACCTAGCTCTGTTGGCTGGATCCTTCCCGACACCGAGATGCGTCTTGTTGATCCCGAGACTGGAAAAGATGCTGCCAAGGGCTCAAGTGGAGAGTTGTGGCTTCGCGGCCCGCAGGTTATGAAGGGTTATCTGCACAACAAAGAAGCCACTGACGAGACACTTGTTGAGGATGGATGGCTGCGCACGGGAGATGTTGGCATTATCAATGATCAGGGTCTTTGCTGGCTTGTTGACCGTATCAAGGAGCTTATCAAGTCAAAAGGTCACCAGGTTGCACCTGCTGAGCTTGAGGGAATTCTAGTGGAGCATGAAAATGTGGTCGACGCCGTTGTTATTGGTGTCCCTGATAGCGATGGTACTACTGAACGCCCCCGCGCATACCTTGTCGTCAAGCCTGGTTCCGACCCCCTTGATATTGTAAAGTGGTTCAATAAGAGAGTTTCTCGTCACAAGCGTCTTTGGGGTGGAGTATCTCTAGTCAACGAGATCGCTAAGAATCCTTCAGGCAAAATTCTTCGCAAAAATTATAGAAACCGTAACGGCGACAAGGTTATCGGTGAGAATCTTGCTAAGCTATGATTTATAGGGAAAAATAGATAGATATATACATATATATCGGCTTCAAAAATACTATTGCAGAGTTGGATGTATAATTTGCTCATTTGGAGGTGTACATTCAGGTTATGTATGTAATTTAAACTATTCGCATATGAAAGCCATCGAGCTTACAGGAGTCAACAGTAGAATCTTCCATCTAATCCTGGTACATCCCATCGTTCGCCCCTACTCTAGACATATTCCTTGCCAATTTGGTGCTGGTGCTGGTGCTGGCGGGCTCTGCTAGGCTTGGCACGTTCGAGGCTTCATTGATCGTGGACCGAGACCATACTCCAGAGATGCAACTTTCATGTAAAGGTATTAAATTAAGCATACATAGCATTTGATGGTAGAGGGCCCCACCCCCACCCTGCATTCAACAACCGCACGAGTTCTTACAATGCGAGCTTATCATGCCTTGAGATGACTTATAGAGGTGGACTGTCACCTCGACAATATATAGAGAATCCAATGCCTACCAAAATCTATGTTGCTCATCAGCTACTGCACAAACGCACAGAAACATGTGGGGCTGGCTAAATTGGCTGCTCGCAACTATTCAAAGAGCTCAACACAGCCTTATAGAATAGCCAGAATGTATCTGATATAATTAATCGAGAAGTTACAACGAGCTTAAATATTTTTTCCTGTCTCAACATATGCTACCCGTTGGCAAGCCGCATTATTAGGCGGGGCCTATTTACTACCATGACTACGCATGATTGCATGAAAGCCTTTGGCTAAAATCAGTATAACGCACACTTTATGGACGTGTGATGAAGCATCAGTATATTTTATTCTCATTTGTTTTCGCTCAAGCTCAGCGCGTATGACTTTGAGGCTTGTAAAGTCATATTTGCTACACTTTTACATGCTATAGCAAATATGCAAGAGCTAGCCATGCATACCTGAGGTCAGCGAGCCGACAGGAAAAGCTATGTGGGTCCCCAGGGGTGGCTTCAATAATTTCCTCATTTCCAGATGCCCAAAAGCTTGGTAAAGCTGTATTAGAGCTTGAAGGACACTAAAATATCTTGTTACTCTATTAATCTCGCCCTCACCAGCATATTTTGATAATTATGATCATTTTTGGTCTACCGTGGAGAATTTCAATAGCGTGGAAAGTTTTTTTCACCTATATTGTATCTCCAAAACAACTTTAAAATCCCAAAACCTTGCTTTAGAACGGGTTAACCCCTGGAATTTTCATGCATAAATATCATGCAGGTCCCCTCATGCCACAGCTATATAACTAGTGTCGGGCCTGATGGGTATGAGGAACAAGAGATGCCTCGCTATGACTGCTTCGAGTCCACTTTCTCCATCATCATGCTCAGTTTGGAACTTAAAGATGGCAAGAAAAGGAAGCTTCTCCCCGGTGGGTACCCCTATTCTTTTAATATTCAGCAGGCACACACCAGCTTGACACAGCTCAATTATAGGCTCAATTATGGGCCTCACTTTTCAGATATCTGCATCTCAATGCCTAAAGATGCTATAAAACCGCTGATCCAAAGATACCTCGATGCCCATCTACTTCACTCTCCTGACGAGCGTGGGCTCGTTACGCTTGGGAATAACACTCTACTACAGCCAACTGCAAAGGGAATCGCAATTATTGAAAAATTTTGCATTAACTTCAACGTTCAGCACACATACAGGCAGACCCTTTTCAAGTCCGAGCTAAATACTATGGAGCTACTGCATATCTATCACGAATATGAGGAAGGCTATCTTGAATGTAGTGAATCTATGCTGATGGTTCTTTGGAATCGAGTGCTTGGACTCATTCCCCATCCCTATACTGACAAGAGTAAGAGGGACGGTAGCCCTTACTGGCATCAGTGGCTACTTCACCCTCACGGTAACTCTCTCAGCCAATACTATACGTCCGATGGTATCCGGCTATTCAAAGACGTGACATTTCAAACTCTAGATACCAAGGAGGAGTACCAAGTTGACTATGTTCTAAGTGGTCGTGGCATCTACCAATGGCTTATGGACTGCACCAATATCATGAACCCGAAGATTGCGCAGCGTATTGCAAAGATGTTTGTAAGTCGAGAGTATCTTCGCCGCATGGATGATACTCTGCGAGATGAGATAACAGCTGCTGATAACTTCTCTACAGAGATCTCCCGCACGGTGCTGTATCGCATCGCTCATAGAGGCCACCTCATGTGTAACTGGTGCAATGAGCTAGAGCTTGACGCAGATGTTATACCAGCACCCCACTGGGAGATAATAACGAGCTGCGACCTGAAGCCCGTGGAGAAGCTCGAGGATATATTTGCAGATCCTGGCCTCAAAATGATTTTTGCCCATACGCTTCAAAGGCTGCATGCTATGGAGAGCCTGGATTTTCTTTTTGATATACAAGAATTTGAGATCAGATACAACTCCATTCCACTCGATGATCCCAACAGCAGGGGCTGTATCATGTCTTCTTGGCAGCACTTGGCGAGTATTATCTATCGCTACATCAGCTCTGGCTCTGTCAAAGAAGTTAATATTTCATCTCATCTACGCAACAGCATTCTCGCAGAGATACCAGATGGGCGCATACCCTATTCAAAGATGCAATCACGAATTCAAGCCGTGCATGGGCATTTGAAAGCTGCCGAGAATCATGTCAGGGATTTGCTCTCGGCCATGATTCCCGAGTTCAAGAAGGACCCTTTGCTTGACCGTCTTCCCCTGATTGCAAAGGCAATCAACTCCTCACCAAAGCTGGCCCATGTCCCATACCAAAATTGCGGCTTTGGACCAGCACCAGTCAGTGTTATCTGATTTATTTGTACTTCATTTATTACCTTTAATTATCATTATTGTCGTTTGTGTCACAGATTCAAATGTTTTGGGGTTATTTTTCGACCAAAGCTATAATCTTTCGAAGAAATTGAGGCCGTGTGTGGGAGGCATGGATAAACCAAAGTCCTAAGATCAGTGTGACCAATACGAATAGTATTCTCTATATAATTGGATAGATAAAGAAGGGCATGCACGAACATGCATCTAGTGGCATATCCAACATTTCAAATATTTTTTCACGACATTTTAGCCACAGAATTTATTCCCTAGATGAATTCTACAATATATCTATCATGTGCATAAAGTTGAGGGCTGGATAGCCGCGTTTCCCAAGGAGTCACCGCCTTCTGTCACGCATCATGACATAACGGGTTGCGTAAGAATGCTCGTGGAACAATGTTCCGTGCATATTCTCGCATCAGACAAATTTTCATAGCTTTACACGGAGATTCTGAAATGCAAAGAAGACCAGTCTACCCGTAAAAAATTTTATTCTCTAGTTATCACACTGTCTTGAAGGTATCTTCTCAGCTCTGTCTGGGGCTCGTCAGGGCTAGGGTGTATTTGCCTAGTGGTGCATATATAAACTCCGCTAGGGTACCTTGAATGAATTGATACCCCACCCCGATTACCTGGCCCGAGGGCGGCAATGCCAACAGAAATGAGAATGGAATCTAAACAACTACCGTTATCAGTTTGGTCGCAAATTATAGATCAAATACCTCGCCCTGAGCTATTGCCTCTTATGTTTGTGAACAGGAAGCTGAGGGCTCTGGTGATTCACAAAATTTACAGAAAAGCGGTATTTAGCGCGGATGAAGATGACGGGTATGGCTTCGCACTCGCAATCAGAGATAATTACATCTGCCCAGACGTCGTCTCGGCAATTCGCATAGCGGAAGTCACTTTCAGCAATTACCAAGAGGCAAGCGGCCTCGTGTGGGCTATATCCAGTATTTGTGAGAATCTAAATTGCCTGAGAACAATTTCGGTTTCTTGCCCAAACCTTGAGGATGCTGTGTGGGCAGTAAATACACTTGTTGACAAGTTTCCCGGTGTATTGTTTGAGTTGAGCTGCACGTCTAGCTCGAATCCTGGATCATGCGTTAAACTCTCGTCCAAAGCTAGAAAACACATTGACAAGATAGCCGTAGCGGTCGTCAACGCTGGGTTCATCAAAGAGTTACCAAACCTACGCACATTCTCGGCAGGGGCTCTGTTACATGATACAAACTGCCCAGTTTCCGATATCCCCTTTATTGATACCCTAATATTATCATTTAGTGACTGGGCCACACTAAATTTCCCCACATCAAGGGTCCTTGAGCTCGATCTATATCCAAACTATATATGTGTCCAACGAGACCATGAGTATCACTGGGACAAGGTACATGTTCCCCATAACGAACTATTAGTTAACAGCACACTTCTTGAAGAGCTCAAACTGGTAGGTTCTAGGCAAAACGAGAAGATTTACTACGATATGGACCAGACTGTCCCAAACATGACAATCAAAATCAGTTCGCACTGCCTGAAACGACTATTTATCTGTAACTTGCCTCCTAGGTTGGTTGAGTCGATGCTTAGAACTGCTATTGCTCCCGCATTGGAGCTCATTACTCTTTATCCAACCACGATACCCTGCTTGAGTGGTCTACTCAGCTCACGCTTACGCCCCAAGCTAGTCTTTGCGGTAGTCACAGAGGATTCGTTTCCGAGCAGAGACGAATCAGAAATCGCTGCACTCACGATGTGCCTTCAGGATACTGCGGCAGTGTACCCACTTGATCTCCGAGACCTGAGCGACACTATCGATCGCGAAATTTACTTTAGCGATGGTATGTGGTGCAATATAGCACAAACACGTTTTAAACACTATGCATTGAAGGCTCAACCCTAGACATACGTCTACTTTGACACACTCAATTCGAACATACTCAGTCCCTAATAGGTGATTTGCAGGCAAGCACCTTTTTTCTCATAAAATATATAGATATATATATATATATATATACATACTTAATGAATAGCTAACGCATTGAAATTAAGTCCTCCGTTTGCTGGTCCATTGAGTGATGTTTTAGCCCCATCGACCATATACTGAACAGGGTGTCCGCTAACGTACTCTGCTAGTCAAAAAAGTCGTCATCATCATCATCTTCGGCACCACCTTGATTGTTTGTAGCAGGAATAATATCATCATCATCATCGTCAGAATCGTATTTACGATGAAAAGTGACTTTACTCTCTTTTTCTTGAGTTAGGCGGCCAAGAAGATCTATGAGCTGGTCTTCGTTAATTTTCGCCCGGATTTGGCCCGATTGTGCAAGTCTTAGAAGCATTTGCTCCACTTCTTGTGCCCTCTCGGGGCGTACCATAGTAATGCGATTCAGACGCTCGCGGGCATCGGGCGTGAGGATTTGTGATAGAACTGAATTCTTCATCTCTTGCTGCTCCTTGGAATTTCCATTAGACTCAGCAGATTTCTGGCTTCCGATGCCCTGGCGAATTTTCTCCAACTCCCTATGATCCATTAGTGGCGACCGCCCCCAAGCGGGCTGGTGACTCTAGGCTGTCTACCAAGTACGAAACCTGACAAGTCGCGGGCCTGCAATTTGGGCTAGTTGGCTTGAATGAAGTATGATCTCCAAATCTGGCAGCTATAACCGGATTTACCGCGTGCCGCATTGGGCAATGCTGCCTCCAAGCTGAGATAGCGGCACCGGCACCGTCCCTCTGGGCTCCCTCCTGATAATGAAGACAAATATACTGGTGGCCTTGATGGGGTCAAAAATAAGTCTTTCGCCCGTTTACTTGACCCCCTGCTTCTCTGACGATAGTGTAGTCTACGCCTTTGGGTCGAATATGACTATCTGTGGAATGATCTCGTTCTTCCACTCATTTCCTGGGCCCAAGAGCGTATCTGTTATTTATTCTAGAGCTAAACCACAAGCTCTGAAGCTTCAATCAATTCTAGAGCTGTCGAGTGGCTGATACAAGCGCGTTGTTGATCTGTCGTAAATGTGGCCCTATGGAGCTTTTTGAGTCTGGCCTTCAGTCTGAAATTCTGATTTGCAAGCCCTCTTTAAAGTCTTAGTTAATTATTATAATAAACAACACGGGCCACTGGCACCAACTATTTGTTAAACAGGAACTTCAGCACGTCTAGGCCCTCCCAAGCTGACATGGACGGAGGAGGTCATAGCATGCTGCTACGGCTAATCGAAAGCCCACAATTTACTGTCTTCCAATGCGTTAGCCATATTGTGAGGCACAATAGTAATGTAGGTATTGTTTGGAAGCTCTGCGAACGCCTGCGCTCATACCCTGACACAGAGGTGGCATTTTACCTTCCTCAGCTGGTACACGTATTTGTTACTGTAGAAACTGGTAGCGCAGCTCTCGAAAACTACCTGGTTGAATTATGTTCGCGCTCACCACATTGCACTTTACTGGTATTCTGGCAGCTTCAAGCATCAATCACTGACCTGGCAGACCTACCCCAAACCTATGGGTTTGGCGTATCAAAACGGCTGTACAACAAACTACAAGAACTCCTTTTCAGTAACTTGCCGCCAGAGCTAGGACCAATGCGTGATAACGCCTCACCAGCCCTCATTCTAGCATCCATGGTGATGGGAGCGCTGGTACCACAAGCCGCACAGGCAATCAAGCCGCTTGTCACTGCACAGGGCAGAAGGCAGCGTACATTGTTACTGAAACGTGCTAGTACACCCCTAGAAACTGATCAAGATGCGGACGAAAATGAGAAAGAGCAGGATCATGAGGAGGAGCCCGGTTCTGGTATGCACGTCATGGCCAAGTCCTTGCCTAACCTGCATATCACTGATCCAGTAGTACCAAATCGAAGAAATAGCACTGATATGGACCGCATCTCCTCACATAGGCAGCTTGTCATGAATTACTTCAAGTGCGAGACCCAGTTTGTGTACTCGTTGCAAACAATCGCAAACAAGCTTGTTTCTGTTCCCAAACAGGCCCGCCTCAGTGCCCTGCAGCTGGAATTGGCGCTCTTGAATCGAGATCTTCCCGCAGAAGTTGATATACCATGGCTGCTTGACATTCCCACCGAAAATCGCCAGCACCGTATCGTTCGCATCTCTCCCAGTGAGGCAACTGTTCTCAATAGTGCCGAAAAAACACCGTTTTTGCTGCTGGTAGAATACCTCAAGGATGATGTCTCATTTGATCCCACAACCCAGCGCAACCGCTACATTCTCCGCACTCCCGATGAACGCAAGTATTTATTCGAGCGTAATTTAAGAGAGGCACCTCAACCTTTGCATACCCCCTTAATTGAGAGCGAGCTGCCGCTAGTGGAAAGAGACATCTCGGGCTATTCCATAAACGACATTGAAGAGTTCAAGGCGTTCCCACGTAGTCCGAGCATTAATTCACTTCGTGAAAAAGACCTCAGCGTGAATGAGATATCTAGGCCCGACAACAATGATGAAATTCAGCAGCTTGTTGTTCAAATGCGTACTGCAAGTGTCATTATTGCCCAGCTTGAGGGCGCCGATGGTGCCAAGCTCCCCAAGGCTGAGATTGCCTCCATAAAGGCCAAAATCATTGATAATATGCAAGCTATGCAGGACCATGATATACTGGTGAGTGGCGAGGCTGGAGATCGTAAACTGGAGAATGATATGAAGGTAGGAGGGCTCGGCTCAAGTGATGACCCCAGCGCTGCTAATCTTGGTGAAGATTGGAATTCAAGAAAGGAGCGTATTCGCAGAGCTTCGCCTTACGGATCATATCCTAATTGGGACCTTTTTAGTGTCATTATCAAAACCGGTGACGATCTCAGGCAGGAGGCGCTCGCCTCGCAACTGATCCAGTGGTCCCAAAAGCTATGGATGGAGGCCGGTGTGGATGTCTGGGTCAAGAAAATGGGAATCCTTGTCACTTCGAGTTCCTCTGGTCTCGTAGAAACCATTACCAACGGGCTATCGATTCACTCGATCAAAAAAGCATTATCAAAAAAGACAGGCGTGATTCCTCAAGCTAGTGGAGAAGGGGTAGAGAAAGTACCCCAGCTTAGCCAGCATTTTGAGGAGAAGTTCGGTGGTCGCGATGGTCGCACATGCAAAAAAGCGGTAAGAAACTTCATCAAGTCTTTGGCTGCATACTCAATACTCTGCTACCTGCTACAAATTAAAGATCGACACAATGGCAACATTCTCCTAGACAACGAGGGTCACATCATTCACATTGATTTTGGATTCATGCTCTCCAACTCCCCTGGCCATTTTGGCTTTGAAGCCGCTCCATTCAAGCTCACCCACGAATATGTCGAGCTGATGGGCGGTGTAGGCTCAGAATTGTACAAAGAGTTTGTCGAGCTGATGCAAAAAGCGTTCCGAGTCCTTCGCGCTAATTCTGATGAATTTATTCGTATGATTGAGGTTATGAGCGTTCAATCGAGACTTCCTTGCTTTCAAAGCGGCGTTTCTACGGCTCTGCAACTTCGGCAAAGGTTTCATTTGCACTTATCACAAGCAGAAGCCGATGCATATGTCGAAAAGACGCTTATCTTCAAGAGTTATGGTAGCGTATACACACGCCTCTACGATCAATTTCAAATGGTTACTCAAGGTATTTACTCATAATTTTACATAGCACTACTATACTTGACTCGCGAAACCTCCCAATTTTGAATGTCGCATCGCATAGCACCCCTGCTTGATGGGGGGTGGTATCTACTTACAGGTTTAAACCCACCAATTAGTAACCTCTGAGATCCACTCACTATGCCTACCACCGCTACGGTATTCGCACAGACCGTTAAAACCTACAAGAGCCCTCAGGAGTTGGCGACAGCTGTTCGTGGCTTGTACCGCCTTTACATGCGCCGCTCTCCCAATTTTGTGGAGATGTTTGAAATGAACATCCCCGTCGGTCTTGTGCGCACTAAGATTCGCCAGGAATTCGAGCGTAATAGATACGTAAATGACATCGGTGTTCGCAATCATTTATTGGCAAAGGGAAACATGGAGTTCCAAGAGACCGTCAACTTCTGGAAACAGGGTTGTCACGTCTTGAAATACTTTGACGATTACCTCGCTGTTAACGTCGAGAAGAAGCCCGAGGACTTTGTTCGTAAATTTATTAAAGGCACTGCATGAGTGTCGATGCATAATGAGTATATTCTTGTAAAACAAATAATGTAAAGAGTCTAATCTATAGGTACTGGCTTTGTGTGCTGACTAACGGTGCGCAGAGCGCTCTGAGTCGTCTCTGGCCAAACTAGTTGTCCTCTTTACTATTTGTCCTCAAGTGTGTTTGGCGCTTTCATGTTGAAACAACACAGGAAGGTCCTGATGATCTTTGATTCTCTTGAATAGGATACTTATCTACTTGAATAACTCTTGGCTTGAGTGTTTGGTCAAATGTGTCCCTTATGTTCCAGTCTGAACTTCTTGCGCCATGACCCAGCATTAGGGTGTTTTCACACAACACCCAAATGTGGGCGCTAAAGCTACCCCACTTGTTTAGATACAGTAGATTCTCGCTTCCAGTAGCAGTTTGATACGTTTCTCACATAGGGGACCTGCTGCCTATGTGCGTATACTAATTACATTGCACAAGTCACTAGGTTTGGGAAATAGATCAACATGTAGGGTAGAGAGATAGGGCACTATACAACTAGTTCATGATTGCGCAAGAAAGGGCCTTATGATGTTCAAAGACTTGATACGTTGTTTATGAGTATAATAGTTCCACAACTCTCTGTACACATTATCAGCATTTAGCCCAACATGACTAGTTGAATCATTTCAGCCGCCTAAAATAGTAGTTTAATTTACTACAGCTTTATATATATATTGCTTTTCCTAGCCCTCGCTCTTTTAGCTATGGCGAATCGCTCGCTCTACATGTCCCGATTAATATTCTGGAATACTCGTCCTAGATCATGTGGTGTCAACGGGGAGATATACACCGAGATTATCAAGTTGCTTTTTCGGGTACCATCGCTTCTATCACGCACAAATCTTTTTGTGGAATCAAGTTGCCGTGGAGGTGGCTCAGGGGGTGAAATCGATAAAAAACACGTATATCCTCCTAATTGAATGGTAGAATCGTGCCATATCGGTATGCCATCCTTTACGAGCGGTCTGAGTCGCTAATTGCGTGAACTCATTGAACAGGTCCTCCGGACATTGGGGCAGCCTGCAGTCAGGCCGTTTACCATATCCATTACGAGTGCACAGTAGTGAGGGCTTTGTGGGCCCACATTTACACTGACTACAGGCTGCCCCAATCTCCGGAGGACCTGTTCAATGAGTTCACGCAATTAGCGACTCAGACCGCCCGTAAAGGATGGCATACCGACATGGCACGATTCTACCATTCAATTAGGAGAATCTACGTGTTCTTTCGGTTTCACCATGCTGGGCCGCCCCCGCGGCAACTGGATTCCAGAATAAGATTTGTGCGAGCTTGGAGCGAAGGCACCAGGGAAAAAAATTTTCAATCCCCGTGCATACCTCCCCACCCATACCACATGATCCAGGATGACAGTCAGCAGCTGCACCGGGACCCACCACAAGGGGCTCTGTTTCCTAGCGTTTCGCTGACTATGGCTATTTGTAGAAGCGAGCGACCCACCTCAATTCAAAGAGTGAGGGCGCGTTAAAAGCAATATTTAGAGCTGTAGTGAAGCAAACTGAAAATTAAAAAAAAAAAACGGCCTGACGGCCGCCTGAAAATTATAGATTGCAAATACATAATAAATAGGAGAATTCTCGCCGCAGCGTCCCTGTTAGCTCAATTGGCTAGAGCGTCGGACTTTTAATCCGAAGGTTCTGGGTTCGACCCCCAGGCGGGGAGACCCGAGGATTAACCTCCTCTTTTTTGAATTTTCTTCCCAGAATCTACAGCATTGGGTCTGAAGGGAATGAGAATAGCCGCTCCAGCAGGCTATTTTGCCTCAATACCTATGTAATTGGGTAATGAGAGCCACATAAATAATGCTACTGGCTATGGTTACTAAACTTCTATGCAATCTCGGATTTCCAAGGTGTTTTATGCACCTGCACGGCGCTCCGATCGGGACGAATATTCTGTGGTCTCTATGCAGGGATATGGGGCTCCGAGATATCAGGTAGTACTCGGCTATAAATGGCCCACATCCCCACAATATCAGATCCAAGAACAAAGCAAAATGATTGATTTGAAAAAAGTTCTTAGTGTGGTTCCCGCACCCCCAAGACATTGGGTAGGCGATGGTTTGCCCGTTCATAATCTCATCGACTACAACAACCTTGGTGTGCGGTTGAACCCATTTATTATGCTCGATTATGGTGCACCATACCACTTTGAGCCCTCCCATCGTCCTCGTGGTGTGGGTATGCACCCCCATCGTGGTTTCGAGACTGTGACCATAGCCTTCCAGGGTGAAATCACACACACTGATAATACTGGCTCGAGTGATACAATCCACCCAGGTGATGTTCAGTGGATGACTGCTGGAAGTGGACTTGAGCACTCAGAGATGCATTCAGACAGTTTTACTCGCACCGGTGGTGCTTTGGAGATGCTCCAATTGTGGGTCAATTTGCCCGCTAAGAATAAGCTCACCAAGCCCGGTTATCAGGCAATTACCTCTGAAAGTATTCCTTCTATCCCTTTGGATGAAGGTGATGGTACGCTAAATGTGATTGCAGGCGAGTACCATGGTAGAAAGGGTCCTGCTACCACTTTTACACCCGTAAACCTATTCAGTATTGGACTCAAAGGCGAGACCAGTACATCTCTGAAAGTTCCTGAGGGATGGGTAGGCGCTGTTCTTGTTCGTAATGGCCAAGTGACCGTCAATGGTAAATCGGCCAGTGGCAAGAGTCTTGTAGCTCTTGATGGTGCCGGTAGTACAGTCCAGATCTCTACAAAAGATTCTTCTGAGTTTGTATTTATGGCAGGCGAGCCAATTGACGAACCCATTTTTGCCTACGGACCTATGGTAATGAATACCAGACAGGAAATCATGCAAGCTTTCAAGGACTATCAGGATGGCAAGTTTGTCCTGCAACCAAGCGCTTAGGATTATGAAATATTTATATAGATAGTTATCAACAATTCTGTCAGTTTCCCTTCTCGGAAAAAGTCTGCTACGACTCTATAGCCAGATCTTTGACAAACTTCTCAAGCGTTTTACCATCTTGGTCAATTGCAGCTAGAAAGTCACTCAATTGTTTACAAATATCAAAATTCCCTTCATGGAGCGCCCTATTAAATAGTTCAACCATACTTCTGTCACCCGGATCAGCCTTGAACTGTGCTTGTAGTATCATAAGATACTCGGCTGCAGTATCGAGTTTATTTTCGTCGAGAGCTCGTGAAAAAAGTTCCTCAGGAAGCTCTTCAAATACCTCAAAAAGCTTTTCCCAGTACTTTGTCTCCATCTTACGTGCACAACGAGCTGCCAGCGCGGACCAGTTGCAGTACTTCTTGATGATGCCTACAATTGTCGGGAGCTTGGTTGAGCCATCTACAAGTGTGTGGTAGAGAGTTGACTCCATAACGTCATCGAAAAAGTTCAAGTGACAATATCGTTTGGCCAAACTCAAGCAGTCTTCCGTGATCCCGAAAAGATGGGGCAAGTAAACCTCATAATTGATTGAGGGTTCAGCATAAGTGAATAAACGATCAAAACTCGTATGATCGTTACACTCAGCGGTGCTAACTACACCCTTGTTGGTGTTGATGCCTATAGGGTAATTCTCCAGTTCGATTCCCACTTTCTTGAGGGTCGCAAGATCCACGATTATAATATCAGAGCCATCGAAAAGCCATATACCCTCTTCATCTACAAAGAAAAACTCAACTGGGGTATGGACAGTTCGACGCGTATACCCAGAGCCTTTGCGAGTCACTTGGACTAGTCGATCGTCTATCAAAAACAACGTCTTTTCAGTACTCAAAAAGGCCATGGAACGAATCCTTGCAGGTGCCTTGAGCACCTCAAGTAGATTTTCTTCGGTTTTGAGCTCGAATGATGCGTCTTCAAGGGAGTAGACCCTAAAGACACCACTTTGGAGAAGAACAGCTAGAGTGTCGCTATTTTCACAGGTAGACATGGTTACAACACTATGGTCAAAGCTGAGGTTGGCAAGCAATTGCTCTTCCTCATCTGTTACGCTTGAACCTTTGATGGCGGTGGAGTACATATCAATCTTGGATTCACCAGCCTCGGTAAGAAGGGATAAAATCAAATTGCCCTTATACCAGAGGACTCCACCATTTTTGACCATTATGTCCTGCTCTGCAAACACTTTCCATTGTCGTTCAAGTAGAGACATGTATATGAGCCCATAGGATCCTGCCAACGCTAAAAACTTTCCATCTGATGAAGGCGATACGGTTGTGATCGGCCAATTCATGCTGAGATATGACTGAATAATGGGAATAATCGGCCATGTGTTTGATGATAACGCACTTTTTGTCTTATCGACATCGACTTGGATTCGATTCCCAAAGCACAAAATAGGGGTATCAAGGTTTGCGCGAGAAGTGAAAAATACTCTCATAGTTTCATAAATAAGCATTTTTCTATCCTCTGTCAATAGGAAAATTTCCTCGCCCGCTACAGACCATTCACCATGCAACACGGCAACGTCACTACTGTATAGCAGCATCCCTAATACCGACAAACAGCACCAGCCCCGTGAATGGCAAATAAGTAAAACATTACCCAAAGGCGACCATTCAAGGCTATTAATCTCTCCTAGGCTGTGAAGTCCCACGGAAATGGGGGATTCATCCATATCCTTCACGTTGTATAGCAGGATCTTGGATTCGTATACGACGACCACTTTTGCAAACCGAAGATTGAAGGAGGTAGCTAACGGAGGTTCTGATTCTACAGGCAGAGGCGTGGCTTTAAACTGATCACGCTTGAGGTGAACAAGAAACAACTGATCAGAGTCGCACAATAGGCAGACGCGAGATAAAAGAGAGGAGTGCGAAGCCTGAGTTATTTTCAGATTGTCCAATATTGAGCCTGCGTGGACAGGTTGTAATTCTGGTTTTGACCAGGAGCTAAATTGCATATGCTCTGGAGAGACCACGACAAAGTAGTCCTGGAACGGGCACACATTGACAATAGGGTGCTCGCTTTCAAGAACCTTGATAAACTCTAAATTGATTTCACGAACTCCAAGGGCTTCACCTGGCCCCGATCCTCTCCCAAAGTTGGACTTGGACTTCAGGACCTCAGTAAAACTGTCGAATGGTGTGACCCTAAAAATGTGAATATCCGAGCCAGACTGCGCCGCAATGTATCTCCCTGATTGAGATATAGATACATGGGAGTAATAGGCCTCCAAGTTGGTGTGAATAAATGTCGGTGCAAATGGTTTAAGCCGATACAGGCCGATACGGTGTTTTGTGATGAATACGCCGTAGTAGCCCATCTTTGAAATACTGAAATGTACAAATGGCTCATTTTTTGTATCAGCGTCGGGGCCCATACACTTTATTCGTTTTGCGGGGCCATTGGGCCATATCATTCTCTACCTGCCCTTTGAAGATGCTTGTTATTACACAATCGATCCAAGTAGGTTAAATGGATGAACGGTATCTACAATCAGCTGCAAGGGTGATATATGATGATAAGCTAGCTAATCTATATGAATATGAGGCCAAAAAAGCACAGCCGGTAGCCCCACGACCACTTTCATGCCCCTCGTGCAGTGTAGTTTGGGTTCCTGGTATCACGTGCTCTGTTCGCTCTTCCACAAGCCAAAACTTGAACAAAAAAGCACGCCTAAAGAAACATTTAAAATTGAAAAAGTACCTCGAAAAGTGCCAGCAACATAAAAGCTTCGAACTACGGAGGCAAGCGACCATATTGTACCGGTGCCAGTGCTCCATCAAGCATTCAATAAAGACCGTATTACCAGCAAACAAAGCTCTGCCAAGCAAACCTGACCACAACCTGAATAAGTCAAAGTCTGCAAGAGAGCGTTCAAAGAGGCGAAAGGGTCATAGCATCGATCAAAAGGATAGTAATGCCAACTCTTTGGCTTCACTCGCAGCACCCACTCTGTCCCTAAACGACTTTTTGATATGAAAAAATATAATAAATAGAGGCAAAACATTATGATTAGTTTAGTACGCCCTGGATATATTGCCCGCACCAACGATTTCGCGATTATTGTCGTACAATACCAAGTACTGCCCGGGTGCAATAGCCCTTCTTTTTCCCTCGAGCTCGACCTTGATAGATTTCCCTACCTCAGAGAAGTTCTTGATCTTGATAGGCTCTTGAAGAGACCGGTACTGCGCCCATAGCTCCGATTGAGGCTTGGCATGCCAATCAAAATCCCCAGACTCCACAGTGCTCTGAAACAGGCTGGGATGATCGTGACCTCTGACAATGACAAGCTCATTTTGCTCTGTATTCTTGGCGGAATAGAACCATTTACCGCTGTACCTTGGGTCCCCCTGAGGCATCGATACGCTTGTACGCTGCCCTATTGTGGCCGTCCATAGGCCATTATGGGTACCAACTTTTGTTCCATCCTCAAGAACAATTGAGCCTGGATTAGGCTCGATATAGTCCATCAAGAATTCATCAAAGCTCTTGTGATTTTGCTCGACAAAGCATAGACCCTGACTGTCTGGCTTTTGAGCTGTGATAAGCTCAAACTCCTGAGCCAGCCTGCGTACCTCGGGCTTAGATAGCGATTCAAGCGGGAAAAGAGCATGGCTTGCTTGCTCGGGTGTCACTGTACTTAAATAGTAGCTCTGATCCTTTGGTAAATACGAGGGGCGACATACTAAATCCCTTTTTGAGATACCAGCATAGTGACCGGTAGCTAGCCACTTGAAATTGCTATCAAATTGTTTCAGATGATCCACTAAACCACCGAATTTGATCTGGCGGTTGCAGCCCACATCGGGATTTGGGGTGAGGCCTCGAGCATACTGGGATATCATTGGCTCGAATACCTGCGTCCAGTACTCCTTTTCTAGATCAACTCTATGACAATCGATCTTGAGCGCACTCGCAACCTGTTGTACCTGTCTCCAGTCTGCCTCTGCGCACTTTGCAGTCGAGGACCAGTTGTTCATAAACACCCCATGTACTCGATCCTTGCCGAGGGTTTTAGTTAACATAGCAGCCACCGTAGATGAATCAACACCAGACGACATGGCTACATAGACTCGATCAAGAGAACCAAGCTTCCGTACACATTGCATGAATATTTCACCGACGGCGACTTTGATCTATATTTATTTGTAATATTTTTCCAGGGGTGTCTGGTAAAGATGATTATATAGTGTGGTAGAAGTAAATACTATTAATTCACCTAGTTTGAGAGAAAACAACCCTTACTCTAGCTACATACGACAATTGATAGGAGCGGGCACCATTGTGGTCAGAGGTTCTATGTTAACGTAGTTTTTTGCCAGCTCATTTGACCATGCAATTCTCTCGATTTTCAAACATCCAGTGAAAAAAGTATTGAAGTAGACCTTTCGGCTTTACGCACCCTTTTGGCAACGCACATGCACAACCATATGTATACGCATCTTCCCCACGAGGGATGTAACCCCAAGCTGAATAGCAGCTCACATCAAGTCTTATCGGAGGAGATTATGATCATCGAAAATATGTCTCCTAGTCGCTCGCAGCGCGATCCGCTGCATAAAGCTATGCATACCTCATGCAAAAAACAGCCCTATGTGGGCTCTAATTATTCGGGACTGAGACATGCGCTGCGGATAGGTAAAATTCCAGATATCGTAGTCTCCCATCTATATACACAATGTCGGGCGAAGTTCTATACGTTGCTAGCAACTGCCTCCGCACTCATGCAGGAGATTTTGCAGGATGGGGGATATATGGTGGCCCAGGCTCTCAATTAAATGATTATGGTGCACCATTTGAGCAGACAAGTATGCACGCTGAGCTGTCAGCGATAATGTATGCCGTTAAGAAAGCATACAATATGGGTGGCTATGTGTGGAATATCATGACAAGGTCTTATGAGGCATACCGGGCAATTGAGAGCCTCAAGGATATAAATGGACCAGATGTTATGTCAAATGATCAGTCACATACTCTCAGCGCGATAAGAACCCTACTTAGCTTGGCTCACAAACAGCATATCGTGATTGAGGTTCGTTGGTGTTCCTCAAAAAGCTACGGATTCCAAAAGGCACTTGGTCTTGCAAAATGCGGTGCCCAGCGGGATATGAATGCGTCTCTGGAAGCTTCATACCTTGAGTCTTTACAACAGCGTTTACAGTAGGGGTGGCTTGGCGACTTGTGTGCAGACGCAAAGTGTGGACGATAATAGTAGCAACTGTAGCAACTTATTGACTGAAACTTTCTTCCTATTAGCGGGATCAGAAAGAGGCCTCGTGCCTATCTGGGTTGGCTACATCGAGGCTGCTCAACCCACCAAAAAATTATCAACCTGCTACAGGCTAGACCTCTAAAGCAGAGAATATGCATTGTTTCGATAAGCCCTCAAGCTCTAGTATTGCTAGTGACCAAGTAGGTCAAGTGCTCTTGCCTGTGATATTGATTTCCATGTTGTACTACTGCAACCCATCACCATACCATGAACCAATCCGTCTCTGTGAGCGGCACTAGCTATAAGATCTTGGAAAAGCTCGGAACTGGGGGATACTCTTCAGTATACCGTGTTTCGGATCCACTGAACCGTAGTTTTGCCCTCAAAAAGATAGAGACAACACACATCAATGAGGCAGAATTAATTGCCGGCTTCAAGCGTGAAGTAGCTCTGCTCAAAAAGCTGAAAGATGAACCCAAGGTAATTCAGTATATTGCCAGTGAAGAGCTAGACAAACTTGTTTATGTGGTGATGGAATTAGGGGATCTTGATCTCGACACAATAATTCATAAAGGGCGCAAGTTAAAGCTTTCTGAAGTACGCCACTACTCTTTTGAGATTTTTAAATGCGTTCAAGCAATTCACATGTACGGGATCGTACACTCTGACCTAAAACCAGCCAACTTTATTTGTGTTAAGGGGTCCCTCAAGCTAATTGACTTTGGTCTTTCAGATACCCCACAGGGCCACACAGTGAGTGTTTATCGATCCAATGCTATTGGAACCCTGAGTTATATGGCACCTGAAACCTTTACCGAGTGCACCATATCCAAGCCGAATAAACATAGCGTCAGTGGCAGCAGTGATGTCTGGGGATGCGGATGCATAATTTACGAAATGCTTTACGGGAAAAGGGTATTCGAGGGTAAAAAAAACATATACAATGCAATTGTTGATCCCAGTGCCAAAATTATGTGCCCCGAACAGGGCAAGAATTTCAGGGTGCCGCTATGTTTCCGCACACTAGTAGAGGAATGTCTAATAAGAGATATGTCAAGAAGAGCAACAGTAGATAAGGCTTTGAGCTCTCTTGCACTCACTGAAGTAGCTGTCACCGTTGCTGATATGCGTAGTATTATCAACAAAGCCATCAGCCTTGGTGTCAAAACTAACGAGTCAGATAGAGAGGCTCTTTTCCAATTTGTGCAGGACGAGGTGAAAAATCTGAGCTAGCTTAGTTTAGTTTTTATGTAGTTTGAAGATTTATAGAATACAGCCCAAGGCTCCGAATTAAAGGCTCGAGATCACTGTGGGCTTATTCATGCAAGTGGTCTGCGAGAACATCACTCAACCCCGCACAGACGATAGAAAGTACAGGGTTATCAAGCTAGCGAATGGACTCGAGGCTCTCTTGATCAACGATTCAACCACGGATAAAGCCAGCGCCGCGTTAGATGTCAATGTGGGAGCGTACTCTGACCCCGAGGAGCTGGCTGGGCTTGCGCATTTCCTGGAACATCTTTTGTTTATGGGCACAAAGAAGTACCCAAATGAAAGCGAGTATTCAAAATACCTCACTGATCATGCGGGAACCTACAATGCTTACACTTCCAGCGAAAACACCAATTACTACTTTGATGTTTCGTGGCAGCACTTGGAGGGTGCTCTAGATCGGTTTGCACAGTTTTTTGTTGCCCCGCTGTTCAGTGAAAGCTGCAAAGACCGTGAGATTCTGGCGGTTGACAGCGAAAACAAAAAGAACCTCAGCAACGACTGGTGGCGCCTTAGCCAACTGGAAAAGAGCCTTTGCAACCCAGAGCACCCTTATCATAAGTTCTCTACCGGCAATTATGAAACTCTTGGCACTATTCCTTCCTCAAAAGGCCTCGATGTTAGAGAAGAGCTTGTTAGGTTCTACAAGACTCATTACACCTCAACTCTCATGAAGCTGGTAGTTTTAGGCAGGGAAGATCTGGATACTCTGCAGGACTGGGTTGTGCAACACTTTTCGGAGGTACCTAATGCTCACAATGAGAAGGAGCAGTGGTCCGCACCGCCAGTCTTGCCTCAACACATGGGAACTCTCACAAAGGCTCGGCCCATCATGGACCTGACACAGCTGGATATTAAATTTATGGTTCCAGACGGTGATCAGTTTTATAAGAAGAGTCCCAGCAACTACTTTTCTCATCTAATCGGTCATGAGTCAAAGGGATCGCTTTTATATCACTTTAAGCAAAAATCCTGGGCCAATGGGCTGAGTTGTGGTACCTATCCAATTAGCGAAGGTTACGAGTTTTTCATTATTGAAATTGAGTTGACAAAGACCGGTCTTGAGCATTGGGAAGAAGTAGTCCAGTGCACTTTCCAGTACATCAACATGCTGACGGAGGTTGGTCCTAAGCCGTGGATCTTTGGTGAGCTAGAGCGTGCATCTCAAGCTGCTTTCTGGTATATGCAGAAAGGAAAGCCGAGTACTACCGCATCGCGTTACGCTCGGATAATGCACAAAAAGATCCCACGTGATGATCTCCTATGCTATTCTATCCCGCGAACCTATGACCCCAAAGTCTTGGAAGAGTACTGTAAACACCTCAATCCAGATAACTGCAGATTCACTCTAATTTCCCAGACTTTTGAAGAGCTCAATGAAACAGAGAAATGGTACGGCACTCAATACTCGCTTTCCCAGCAAAACGACTTTATCAAGGAGTTGAAGAATTCTGGAACTGCACCGGAATTTCATATTCCTGTTGAGAATCAATTCGTACCAAATAACTTTGATGTTCTGGACACTACAACGGTTGTTCAGAGACCCACATTGGTAGTCCATAAACCCGGTTATCGTGTTTGGTATAAAAAAGATGATACATTCAAGATGCCTAAAGCACAACTGGACATCAAGCTAACTGGTGAGGCGCTCGACCTCGACCCCGAGGCGCATATGGCGACAGACGTATTGGTACAAATGGTCAATGATGCTCTCAATGACTATACATACTATGCAGAAGTTGCCGGAATAAACTACTCTCTTTCTACTTCCCAAAATGGAATTGAAATACACATTGGCGGATTCAACGAGAAAGTCCCTAACCTATTAAAGGTTATTGTGGACACTCTGAAGGGCTCCCAACTAACTGATGATCGGTTTCACACTATTAAAGAGCGTGTTCGTCGCAATATCTCAAATTTCTGCTATGATAATCCGTATAAACAGCTGAATACGCAAACAAGCCTGAGCTGGCTGGTAGCTGGTATGTGGTCTTCGGACGTTCGATTGGATGCCTTGAAGAAGCTCAAATTAGAAGATATTTGCAATCACCGTGAAAAGGTGCTGAAGAAACTTGATTTAGAGTTTTTGATTGTTGGTAACTTTTTGGAGCACGATGCTAAAGCCCTCTGCAGCGAGGTGCGTGATAATCTCGGTGCTACTGCATTGCCGTCAAAGCCTTTCAAGCGGTCTTACTGGCTCCCAAGACCAAGCCATTCCGCATACGTGAGCGACTTGTTGGATAAGAAAGAGTCCAATTCTGCAATTGCCTGCCGCTTCCAGCTTTTTAGTAGTACTAGCTATAAGGAGCGCGCAGCCCTGGAGATCCTCTGCCAAATTATCAAGGTCCCAGTGTTTCATACCCTACGCACTAAAGAGCAGCTGGGATACGTTGTAGGGTCATACTCGAGAAATATTCGCAGCTCAATGTACCTGGATATCATAGCTCAATCAGAGAAGCCTACTGACTATCTGGAGGAGCGCATCGAGGCGCTTCTACCTGAGCTTGGAGCACTGATTGAGAATATGTCAGAGACTGAGTTCCAAAGTAATGTCGCTGCTGTGGTTGAAAACAATCTCGAAAACTTCAAGAGCCTTCGTCAGGAAGCATCCAACTATTGGTCAAGTATTCTGAGTGGCTACTATGATTTTAGTTGCCGCCAGAAGATTGCAAAATATGCACGTGAGGCTACAAAACAGGATGTTGCCGACATCTTTGAAAAGTATGTTGTTGGTGAGGACAGAGCTAAATTTGTCGTTCATCTGAGAAGTGCGAATTCAAAGAGCAATCCAAAGGGTAATATTCTCACAGACCTTGAAAGTTTCCACTCTACAATGAAGCTGGTTGAATCTCCAAAGCCCGTCCAGGATATTGAATTGTACGAGAAAGATGAGCCTAAACTCTGAAAAAAATTTTTTTAAAACTATAGCTTATTTAGGATCTCAGCTGCTTTTTCGTTACTGATTCTGTGCATAACTACCTCTTTATTGGAGTTGTTTTCGAAATGCATTACTGGTACGTCGAATGCATAGAGATCATACCACTTTGAATTTTCGGATTGAGTTACATCAACCTCCTGGTACTCGAATGGATGCGTCTTTCTCACCTGGTCTAAGACTTGTTTTGCTTGAGAGCAAAGGCCACATTGTGGCCGAGTGAAAAACGTCACCTGTCGAAGAGCTATAGATGTCAAACGCATGATTCGTAAGTTCAACGGAGCAAGATGCTTAAAGTCAGTTCATCAATTGCAGCTGCTATAGACAAGGAACTTATGTCCAGCAATGGGTTTTCCATTGATCAATTAATGGAATTGGCCGGCTTGGCAGTGTCCCAGTGTGCTTTTCGCATCCACCCCCCATCCAAGGGATCCAAGGTTTTGGTACTGGTGGGTCCCGGCAACAATGGCGGCGATGGACTCGTTGCCTCAAGGCATTTAAAGCTTTTGGGGTACACACCAACAATTTATTGCCCTAAAATAAGCTCTGCTAATATCTTTAAGGGGCTGCACACCCAGCTCGAAAACATGAACATTGAGTACACCACCGACATCCAAACCCATTTCACATCAACTGACCTGATCATTGATGCACTATTTGGCTTCAGCTTCAAACCACCAGTAAGAGAGTCGTTTGTGCCAGTAATGGATCTATTGTCCACGACAAAAAAGCCTGTTTTATCTGTGGATGTACCTTCAGGATGGAACGTCGATACTGGCCCTGAAGGATCCCAGTTCCACCCACAGTATTTGATTAGCCTAACAGCACCTAAAACCTGTGCTGGATTTTTCAACGGACACCAATTCGTGGGAGGGAGGTTTATTGACCACGCTTTCGCGCACAAGTTTGGCTTTGAAGTGCCCCCTTACGAGGGTACTGATCAAATATATGAATACAAGTGATACTTTATATACTAAATAAATTGAAAATTACTTTCTGAAAGAGCATGAAAGGTTTATAATGGTACACATAGATTTATGCGTCCACCACCGAGTCTGGAGGGGGGGCGCTCCTGTTTGTGTTTGAGTTCTCTATCTGTGCTTTTGCAGTACCAACACCGTTGATACCATCGTTTTGATCTTCCTGGAGCCAAGGTTTGATGGACTCACCAAACATAGTCATTGGGGCAGCACAGTAGCAGATGATACCAATGACTACTAGAACGAAGCCAACTGGGTAGAGCCAAAAGACCTTGTAGCCAAACACCCGAGTGCCGATAAGCAGAGACCAAAAGTCAGAGGTCAGGAGACTCAGGTTGTAAAAGGCAGCACTGCTCATGCGGAACAAAATTGGCGCAGTAGTGTAGAGAAGCATCATAGCGAGAGTGTAGCCCATGAGTGACAAGCCAACCGCGGTGTTCCAGTTAGCTTCTTGGATTGAGGAGCGCTCGAAAATAGCGATTTGTACGCCAATGATAATGGATGCCCACATTCCCAGCTGCCCTAGCACAACGTAAAGGGGGCGCTTGGATACAAAGTACTCCTCCCAGGTGTTGGATATACCGTAGCAGGCAGCACCCAATAACACAAACAAATCGCCTTTGACGGGGTTGACCGCTTCGTAGTCTTTTCCCATGATGTGGTCAGAAACGACGAGGAGGGCCATACCTCCAATAGCGAGTACAATAGAGATATACTGGAACCAGTGATAACGGACCTTGAGGAAAATGAAAGACAACACTACGACAACAACAATGGCAAAATTGTCTAGAAGTGCAGCACTCAGAATGTTGGTGTATTCGTATGCCTTGACCACAAAGTAGTTACCCTCGACGTCAGCGAAAGCGAGAAAGAAGAACTTCCAGCCATCTTTGATAACAAGATTAAACCATTTTCTCCATCCCATCTTGTAGATAGTGAAGGGAGTGAAAATCAGAAACAAAAGGTTGTAGATAAACATGGACTGAAATGCAGGAATTGATGTACCCTGGTTGTTGATTTCGGTGGTGAGCGAGTTTGTACACACAATAACCCACGAAAGAAGCTGTCCGTGGAAGGCAATAAGCCAGAAACGTTTCGAGCGGAGAAAGCCAAAGTATCGTTTTTCTTGACGTTCGAGTATGGGAGTTGAACTATCAACACTGCCTTGCTCTACTGAGTCAACACCGTGTAGGCAGTAATCCTCCTGGATGTTGTGCTCGACGTAATTCTTGGACTGTGATTCCATGATAAGAATTTTACGGGGAAGGCACGATTGCAGCGAAGCGAAGATCAGCTACCATGTCATCCTAACCCTGAAATCTTTTGCAGATTGTTTTAGGGTGGGTTGAAGTTCAAGGATTGTAGAAAAAAATTAAGGACACAAGCCAAACGGCTAGTTAAAAATAACAAAATTTATGTGCTATACACACCCTTTTTTCCCCCAGCAATTAGCGCCGGTGTATCAACCTGAAAATATTTATCGATTCTGGCCTTATGCAATGACTAAGTAAAAGGTGGGTCAGAGTCGAGGCTGAGAGGGCGATAAAAAATAATAGACACAACGTAGAAGCAGCATTGTAGAATACATTACACAAGAATAGAGCAATTCGGAGCGTAGAATGCACAACTGGAAATCAGTATCGACTCTGGTGCAATTGGAACTGTTAGATATCCCTCAAATGGAAAACAAGGCCTCTCAACAAGTCACTCCCATCTCTTTTAAGAATCTTGATTATGCTCGTTCCGATACTTGGTAGCCTTTTTTTCTAGTAGGAGGCTCGTATATGTGTGTGTTAGCCTGGTACATAGCCCGTGAAATCTCTTAGTCAACCTACAAATGCCTCCTAGGTATCCTGGTCTCAAGCAGGTCCCCCTTCCTGGCGGTCCTAAAAACACTACACACATTATCCGTGATAACTTTAAGCGCCATATGTATGCGGAGCATGAGGTAGCTCGCAACGCGCTCAAGTATATGGCTGCGAATACTACCTTGCCGCCAAAAGCTCGTCTTGAGGCACAACTACAGCTTCATGCGATGCCTCATTACACGCGCCCTACCCAAATTCACAACCGCTGTATAGAGAGTGGCTACGGTCGCTCGGTTATCAAGGAGTTCCGGGTATGCCGTATCAAGTTCCGCGAGATGGCTCTAAATGGAGACCTTCCTGGTGTTAGAAAGGCTTCGTGGTAGATAATTTTGTACATAATTTACTTTTCTCAGTGATTCAATCTTTTTAGGACTCTGCCTGATCCCCCTAGCGTATAGTGGCCAGTACCCTCTCATGGTTGCACTTTGCTTCCATATCTAGCAATCCTGTTTGCGCACGAATATGAGGTTTGCGATATGTTATTGAGACAGCTGCTGCTATATTCAGCAGTGATTTTATACAGTGGCTAGCTTTCCTCACGGTGACCTGCTAAACTGAAGGGTTTGTTTGAGACATATACTGACAGCCAGTCTGGGCTCGAAATATAAAAAGTGAGGGATATAACGGCGAATATACCTGAAATAGAGGTGGAGACAAACACAGGCATTTGGCCTGTAGAGATGTTCTGTACCTGTTGTGGTTTCAGTGGCTTTTAGAAAGGGAGCCAGCCACTGTAACATTTGATTGAAGCTTTATTTCTGTGCCCTCTGGAGCCCAAACAAATAGAGCTTCTGCAGACTAAATAATACAAAGTCACTTATTCTACAGCTTGGAATCCATTTTGCCGCACCATTGCTGCTTAACTACTACTATTCACAGCCCCTCTCAGCGCATTAGCGAAAATTGGATGCAGTACCATGCACGGGTAATGCCCACCCACCAAGGGGAATAGATATTTGTATAAATACAAGTGGATTGAAGCGTTTATCAGTGAGACAAACAGAATATGAAGCTAGTCAATGCTCTTGCAAGTGTCCCATTGGTGTCTGCGCAGGATTGGTGGACAACTGCTGCACCTGAATCTTATCAGTGTGCCCTCGAATTTGTTCCCAGAGATCTCTTGAATCGGGCTTCTCAGTACACACAAGTCTTTCTCAATGCACTGACAAAAGAGAGCCCGGATTATTGGGGCTCGTATTATGGAGGTGCCTCATATACAACCAAATGTCACTCCTCAACTATTGCTGAGCCCACAACTACAATTAGGGAAACCTCGACCGCCATTTTCACCATTGCCCAGGCTCCCGGCCCTGTAGTGGTATCACCCGAGCCCACTACCACTCTAACCGCAACCCAAATTGTTACCAGAACCCGTTACCCCTCCTCCTCCTCACCACAGCACTTATATAAAAGTACCGCTACTGTCACAATCACCAGGCCACATAGTGATGCTACCGTCACGACTACTCCCCGTACAATTGTCGGCACACCGTTAGCATCCACTTCTTTTAGTGGATCGGTATATCCTGATACTGATTATCCCTCAGTGACTACTTTCACTTTGACCCTCTTTACTCGCACCCCAGTTTTAGACACAAATGTGTACACTACGCACTGGGCCAATACTACAAGGCCGTATCCAACAAGATACACAAATGCTACCAGTGCGAGAAACCCACAGTACACGAATACTACTCGCCCTGTTGTTCCTCCAGTCACGTATGCATCGACTCCCATCAACTACAATAAAACCAGGTCGTCAACTTCCACAGCAACAACCACGACTACTGTTCACGTGGTTACTGAAAGCCGGCAGCTACCGGTTAATCCGACTAGCTTTTTAACGGTAACCTACACTATAGTTGGGGGCACAACGTTGGGTGCACCATCCTCATCAGCTATTGAGCCTACGGCTACACTCAACAACGTGCTCAATACCAACTTACCCACGGGTGGGTGGAACTCTGCTATCGGATCAAATCCATTTGGCAGTAATCCATTTGGGTCTAACCCGTTTGGATCGAACCCGTTTGGGTCTAATTCCATTGGCACACACGAAAGCACCACGACCTCGCGGTGAGCAAGTTTCCAAGACCCTAATTGAAGTTTCTTCACATACTTAATCTAGCATATAATTTTCGATACTGGGGTAGCTTTCATCTTTTCTAATGCAATACTGCCACTGATTTGCACCCAGGAGGAGGAGGAGGAGGAGCCTCAATTAATTTAGCTTGGCGAGTTCCTCTTTAAGGTAGTTGACAAGCTTCTCTAGAGGGATGTCAACACCCTCAAAAGTTTCACCTGTACCGAATCTCTTGACTTTGACAGTACCCTCGGTGTACTCCTGCTGGCCAAGGATCACACCAAATGACGCACCTGAGCGCTCTGCGGCCTCAAACTGCTTAGGGGCATTAGCCTTTTTTTTGTACATAAACTCAGCATCGATGCCATTATCCCACAACAGCTTGGCAACCTTCATGCGCTCGGGAAGGAAGCCCTCCCAGGTGGGACCACCGCCGAATGCGAGGACGTAGACTTGAGTGGAAGTGGCATTGAGGTGATCAAAAGTGCCGGCTTTCTTGATTAAGGTGAAAATACGCTCAACACCAAAAGAGATACCAACGCAAGGGACATTTTTGCTGCTGAACATGCCAACAAGCTTGTCGTAGCGGCCACCGGCAGCGATGGAACCAACACCGACGTTTTCGCTGTTGTCGTCATCTTCGCCGCCCTTCTTGGACTTCTTTTTGTTCTTCTTTTCGGACTTTTTGTCACCTTCTGCGGGAACTGCAGCGGCAGCATCTTGAGTCTTTGCGGGAGGGGCACTATCGGCGGTGACCACTTCATAGATGAGACCGGTGTAGTAGTCGAGACCACGAGCAAGGCTCATATCGAGACTAACTTGGTCAGTAATACTATAGGCCTCGGCAAAGGGCAGGAGGGTCTGCATGTCCTCAACACCTTCTTTGGCAGACTCGTTGGCCATGAGGTTCTCATCAGCGGATAGTTTCTTGATCATGTCGGAGAGAGAGCCCTTGAGCTGAACGTATTCACCGATCTTGTCGGCAACCGCCTCGTCAAGGCCCTTGTCGGTGGTCATTTCCTTACGAACATCTGCCCATGGCAACTTGTCGAGCTTGTCGACGGCAGAGGAGATACTACGGACCTTATCCTCGGGGACACCACAATAGCCGAAAATACCATCAAGGATTTTGCGGTGATTGATTTTGATGGTGTAGTCTTTGATCTTGAGGTCACGCATAACCTCAGTGACTACCGACAAGCACTCGGCGTCAGGGGCCATAGCGACGTGGGCACCAGCGATATCAAAGTCGCACTGATAAAACTCACGGAAGCGGCCCTTACCCATAGCAGGCTGGTCACGGCGGTAGACCTTGGCGACGTGGTACCGCTTCATTTTTTCGATACCGTTCAAGGCAACATAGCGGGCAAAGGGGACAGTGAGATCGTAGCGTAGAGAGAGCTTCTCACCCGCCTCACCGCTGTGCTCCTCGAGGTTATAGATCAACTTGGAGTCCTCGCCGTATTTGCCGGTCAGGATCTCTCGAACCTCAAATACAGGAGTATCAATGGTCTCACCGCCGTGGCGCTTGAAGATATTTGTGATGGAATCAAACATTTTCTGGCGGATCACCATATCCTTACCGGCCCAATCCTTTGTTCCCTTTGGCGTCTTGAGTTGGATTTTGCTCATGTATCGTAATAGTGAAATTTCTGTAGATGGTGAGTGGGGTTTAAACTACTTGAGTCATGGGGTCGTCTTTCAAGGGTAGAACAGAGCACAACTCTTACTGGGATGCAGTGATTTCTATACCAAGTCTAGATGTGAGTTTAAATATTTATATATATATTGCGGCAAGTAAATGAGTTGCTCCTCCAGACGTCCAATGCCATGATGGTGCCTGGTTGGCCTGGCCGTCGAGCATCTGTCATCCATGGATGTCGCTACAGAGCTGATCCGCAAGGTTGTGCGAGGATTTTATGACAATAAGGCCACAATTGTGATGGATGCTGTCCTAGTTCACCACGTGCTCAGTGAGCGTGATCTAATTAGCCTAATGGATGTTCCAGCCAAGAACTTGCGAGCTATCTGTGCTCGACTCAAAGAGGACCACCTTCTCAAGGAGGTCAGCCATAAAGATGATGCTAGCCGTGAGAATAATAGCTCCTGGGGCGCGGCTGCTCGTATGCGGTCTAGCCAGACATTTTACTATATTCACTACACCGAGGCGGTAGATGCTATCAAGTGGAAGATACACTCTATTGAAAATAAGCTCAAGCAGGAGATGGATGCACAACACAATCCCCAAGATTATGTTTGTGATGTCTGTAAAACTCGCTACAAGACCATTGACGCAGTTCAGCTTTTTGATCCAATGCAGGGTATCTTTGAGTGCGAGGTTTGTAAAAACCCTTTGCGCGAGGATGATGGCCCAGCACCCGAAGATAATGCTCAAGATAAAATGGGAGAGCTGATGGTCCAACTACGTCCCTTCATCGAGACCCTGCGCAAAATCGATAGTCTGACCATCCCTGAGAACTCATTCCAAAACGAGTTACAGCAGGCTCTTCCCATGCTCACAGAAGGTACAAAAGTGGAGACCATCGCCTCACACGACGATTTGCCGGTGGCTTCTTCTGCATTACCTGCAGCGGCTCAGCCAGAGTTCAAGGTCAGCATTACCACAGAAGCCGAGCGGTCACAACAGGCTAGTGCTGAAGCTGCAGAGAAACTCAGACTCAAAGAAGAGAATGCTCTTCCCTCTTGGCATGCACATACAACCGTTGGAAAGTCATCGTTTTCCGATGTCAAGTCCGAACCCGAGGTCAAATCCGAGCAGAAGGCTGAATCTGCTGGTGTCCAGGAGGAAGATAATAATGATGATGCAATGGCTGCTTATTATCAGAAACTCCAGCAACAACAGCAGACGGAACAAGGAGACGAAGACGAAGACGACGACGATGATGAAGAGTTCGAGGACGTCATCTAGTCATCTAGCAGTTAGCTATATAAAACGAATAAAAAAAGAACATTTGCATTTATCAAGTCACTATAAAACAATCTAGAATTTCCAGTTCTCGTCAGCGGACTGAATAGCCCATTCGAACTTCTCTCTGAGTGTCTTGGTGAACAGCTTCTCAATAGGAACGCTGTATTTCTTGCTAAACATGACTGTGAGACGAGGGTCAATATAATTCATTTTCGATGTACCAAGACTGACAGTCGAGTTTTCCTGCTTATCCTGAAGACTAAGGCGGGTTTGCGTGATACGCTCATCGAGTTTGGCTATTTGCGCAACAAGCTTCTCCACATTCAGGGATCCTTTGATCTCGTACTTTCCACTCGAGTTTTCCGTATTATATTGATCCAGAAGCAGGTCTACAGCTTGACGCGATTCTGTTAGATCGTCCTCAGTGGGTATTTTAGCATCCTTGCCTTCTTTTTGCATAGCCGTAGCCTTCTCAACATCGCGCTTGAACTTCTTCTCGACCCTTTCGCGCTCCTTCTCGATAATACGCGCGGTTATTGTTTTCATTTTCTTGTCACTGAAAAGCGTTAGATCCTTCCAGTATGCCTTGCCGAGTTTCTTGTCCTTTTTCATGTCGGCGTCCAGCTGTAGAATCATTCTCTTCGCTCTGATTTTCTGCCACTCAAGCTCTTGAATTCGCTCTTCGACTTTTTCGACACTGGCTTGATGCCCCTTGGCCACGGTGCGCTGGTGATTGCACAAAATAGCAACCTCACGATTCGCCGCGTTATACTTGAGTACCTTCTCGGCCACTGTTCCCTCATTTTTAATCTTATCGAGCTGCTTCTGCATTGTATGAGATGCATTGTATGTGCGAAACACCTTTGCACTAAGACCAGGCATATAACTTTGCAGGTGCTTGTTGAGAATTGATGGGTCTAAGCGATCAAAGATATCGTCACCGTCGGTCTTGGGCGCTTTTTTGAAAATCCTCAGGTTCTGGAAGATTTGTTTGTCAACCTCGACTTTCTGATAAAACCGAATAGAGTCTTTACCGAGGAAATCAAATGTGACAAAGTTCGGCGGCTCCAGGGTAATGTGCTCATACCGAAGTGAACAACAACCAACCGTATCTGCTTCATCCTCATTTTTCTCACCGCCAGCACGTAGTGCGAGTACATCGATAAGATACATAGCAGTGGCTCTCTGGCGGTTAAGCATCACTTCATTGGTAAGTTCAGCACGATAGTCCTTGCGAATTGCTTCGACGTGATTCTTGAGCTCCCGAGCCTTTTCGAACTTTTTTAGGTCACTCATCCCCTTGATACTGGAATTCTGGGCCAAGAACACGTACTTGATGTTTCCATTGATGTTTTCCTTCCAGGTTGCCAGCCAGCTAACCGTCTTATCATGACGAACTTCAGCCCATTCATGGCCCTCGGGTGGCTCTGGAACTTGGACACCCTCGCCAATGTTGATAGTGATTTGTTCAGGCTGAACTCGACACTTGAGCTTACCTGTTTTAGGGTGTTTACCACGACCTCTAAACAGCCCCGGGGGCTCGATACGGAAGTTTCCCACGTTCTCTCTGCGACCGTTGAATATGCAGGTCTTGTATTTTTCCTCAATTTCATCCTTCTCGGCCTTGAGGCGTTTCTTCTCTGCATTGGGCAACACTTTCTTGGCTTCCCGCTGGCGATCATAGTACTGGAAAATTGAGCTGAAATCCATCTTGCTGAATGTCTTGATAACAACTTTCTTTCCAGTAGCTTTGTCAATCGCATCTTTTTTGGAGTCTTTGAGCACCCCGAGGAAATCCTGGAAAAAGTTATCTTGGAAGACAGGGTTTTGGCAATGCTCACCGCTATTAAGCATGGCTCCAAAGAAACCAGCCACCTCCTCGGCTTCCAGAGGGAGTTTAACTGGCGCACCACTATAGATCAAGTGTACATCGTCAGGTAGTGGCTCGTAAGGGGGTGGGAACATGACTCCATTATGCTCGAGGGTATCCCACTTGATGGTATCGTCATTGACGCCGCTTTCCCACCATTTCTTCTCCTCATCTTCCTCATAATCTTGAGTTGCAGGCGTACCCCCAGGGATGGTGTCTTGGGTGCCGTCCTTGATATCATCCTCTATCTCGTCTTTAACAGCTACCTTAATCTCTTCAATCTCTTTGTTTTTGGTCCTTTTTTTCGCTGTAGCAGCCTTGGTTGTTTTCTTGGTACTAACTGAGGCTGAGGCTGAGGCTCGCTCTTTGATAGAGGGTTCGTCGGCCTCTTTTTTGACTGTTTTGCGAGTAGGAGCTGCTAACTTGGCTTTTTTAACAGGTGTTTTATTTTCATTCTGAGGCTCTTTCTTACGTTTTGTAGGGGATTTTTTCTCCACTACAGTATTTGAAGCCTTGACTGGCATGAAGACCGTGCACGACAAATTGAGGCCTCCTCAGCGGGTTTTGAGCGACGACCGCGTGCATGAGTAAAGAATTATATAATCCGTGATCGGGACTGTCACCTCCTTATTTCAGTATATAGACATAAAATCGAAGTCTTGGCGACATTTTCATCATAAATTAAATAAAAAGTCCTGCACCCACTCCAGCCATTGCGTATGCAGTGTCGCTCTTGATAGCACGGTATCCAGACTTGAGTTTGGTTTTCAGGCTCCGCTTGCCCAAATTAGGGGCATTTGGAGATACAATGGCATAAACATATCTCGTGAAAAATCCTGGAGAGATTCCCAGAACTTGTCCTGGTACACCTATCAAATCTTTTATTGAGAGTCCTTGTCGGTTATCGAGGACATATAGATGCCCACTGCTACCCACTGCCAGCAGTTTATCTAGCGATACGCATATATCTTTGATTGGCTCATTGTATGAATTAGCTTCATCGTACAATGAGTTCCAAAGCGTGCCTCTGTTGCTAAGAGCTACAACTCCATTGTTGAGGCGAACAATCTTGGTGTACTCGCCCTTTGAGAGGATCTCTGATTCTTTGTATATATTCCCAGACTCACTCAGATAGACCAGGCCCGAGGAAGTAGGACAAAGCTGTGTGACCTTACTGTTAGGTTCTATGAGGCTGCGCACGTGTGAGGTTGTAATTAGAGTATGTTTGCTCGATGAAGTGGGCACATCAGCTTCTACAATACCCAATTGTGGCGAGTACAGATAGACCAACCCCCCAATTTGAGCTGCACATCCGATATCAAACTCTGTTGTCACTGATTGCAGAGTATAGTTCTTGTCCCTGATCCACAGCTGCCTTCCGGACCAGCAGGTTCCTGAGCCACCTTGGATGGTACTGGACTTCAATTTAGTATCCTTAAAATTGGAGGACATGTACAGTTCGTTGTTGGTGCCTTGTATCAAGCATTCAGTGAGCGTTTCAACCGGTACGTTAAGCTTGCCCCTATCCATCTCCGGGACCCGACCTCTGGTATCAATCGTATAAAGTCTCCGCCAGTTGTTGGAAAAGAACGTAAAGTCTACGTTGGGGCTTCCTTTATACTCCTTTGAGTATATAACTCCCCAGTTTCTGGCCCTGTCCAGGAAGTGGGTCAAGGAAGGGATGGCCTTACCAAGGTTAATGAGATCAGGGATTGCTGAAAAAACAAACACTGTTTTCCACGCATTGATTGGGAGTCCTGCAATTGCCTCATCCCTCACTCTTGACTCCTGCATTACCTCCTTTATCAATACACTATTATGTTTGAAATTATCGACAAAGCCCACGTGACTGCGGGTCTCCTGAAAGCTGCAGCCTCTCGGACCTAGAAGATTCAACAGAAAAAAAAGATGAGCTAGTGCAGGGATAAGTGTTGGGTTCTGGATAGCAATTAGATCATGAAATCATATGGCAATCCTGGCACTATGCTGCTAGGCCAGACTAGACGCTGGCCATCAGTAGCATGGTATAATAAATATTGATCTGCCTAGAGTTATGTGAATTTAGAGCGTTGAAGAACAGGCACTGGTATAAATATTAGTAGATTCATCTACAAACCGCCACCAGAGCGGTCGACGGTCACCAACAGGTCGTTGGCGTCACGGCGGTGGGCCGGGCGATAGAAGAACTTGCGAGTAGCATAGAGACTGCAAGCAGCGCCACCGGCAATAGCGAATGTAAAAGCAGGAGTAAGCTTGGGAACGTGGAAGGTAGCCATTTTGAGTGAGGAACGATGCGGACATCCCTCATTATATACTTTTTGATGTTGTGTGAGTGCATATGCACGATCAGAGGACGCATGATCTCGCGACCCCCTCCATGCAATACATTGTTGGGAAAAGTGGGGGGGGCGAGCGCGGATGTAGTTGTTGAATAGTTCACTTGAATGGTCAAAATTTAGTTAACAGCTAATTTTACGGTCCAACAGCTATTTCTACCTCTATATCTTGACACTAGCATGTTTAACTGCACGTATTCTACCTGCATACCATGACGTCATAGTTCACATCTGTCCCTCTCTTGGGGGACTCATGGTGCAGGCCCAGGTATCCAACAGCGTAGCGTTGGGGCAAAAAAACAACACTTTTTCTAGATACTCATGGACCACTGCTGGCTTCTTATGTCGCTTCAGATCTACAAACACTAAGTCATGACGTTATTTGATAGCTGCTGATAAGACAGTACAGGGCAAGGGTTTTTGAAAGAACTTTTTCCATAGGAAAACCATCGAAAAACGAGTATGATAACAATCTTAGGATATAAAAAGATTTTAAAACACAGTGGTATAGCCTTGATAGTACAATTGACTATGTCAATGTGCTTATCAGCGTTGGGGTGCGACGATTAGCCCCCACTTCACCCCGTGACCCGGAGATCAATTTGCGGATCTGAGAGCAGATTTTCTGGTATCAAGGCTCCAAAAGTTACAAAAAATTGGCTGGATCTTTAAATTCATACTACGGGCCCATTTTATAGAGATGGAGCTCCTCTGGGAAGTACTTAGATATTAAAACCACCATTTGAACCTAAAACACGTTGCGCGAGCACTTTTGCAATTGATTTGAATGGGTACAGAAATTCCATTGTGGTCAAAGACCGGTCAAGTTTGCGATAGCAATGAATAATTTTTCTCGGTAGTCCAGGCGACAGATCTGCGGGACGTGTTGACACAATATCCAGATAGACACATGGCGAGCTCGGATCATTTAACAGGTCGATACTAGTGAAGATTATTTGTTTCTTAATCATATACAGCTCTATGAAGTATAGTTTAGCGAGACAGACCACCAAGAACGGACCCACCAAGAACCTCGAATTGGAAGAGAACTCGCAAAACTTGACTCCCGCATAATTGAGCTCATCGATTTCAGCAAAACTACATAATAATTTTATTCGCACTATTTGATCTTTACTTGAATCGCCTTTGTTTTACACAGCTAAAAATACCAGTGCCGCATTTTCACTGGATTATTCGACCGTTAGAATGACGTCATACATATCGGCAGATGAACATGAACGTCAATAGGGTTTGATCTAGAATTTTCATGGTGTCTAGAGACGGCTTGGATGGGATAGTTGGTGGATTATGAGTTATTCCAACTAAATTGAGGACAAACCAACTGCATTGATGGCTTTCAACGGCTCCACACCGACATTTGCTATTTTCCTAATCCCACCCGGGAGCTAATGTAAATACACTGCAACTAGTTGTGATTATTGAAATTTTCAGATGCGTATGCACACGTGCTGAAAAGGATGCAGTGAATTACTCAAATGATGAACCACGACATATGCAGATCATGCTAATTGATCCGTATCCCGTGGAAGCTGCTCGAACTCTGAGAAAAAAAAAGTAGGGGTTCCAGTGAGTGATTTATAGCTTATGTATCCAATTACCAAGACTCGGGATTCTAAAGACGAACGGTTGATCAATACTCAACAAAGGCAACTAGCTTTGCGTATATGCTCATGTGAGCCACACACCGGGTCAATTTTTTTTCGATCTGTGTAGAACCTCTGTGGAACCTGTGTATCGCACCGGTTTACCAACGCAGGGTGAATACTGGGGGAGAGAGAGACTGGAGAACAACCCACCAAAATTGGGAACTCTGTTACATAATACACACGTGACCTTGCCTTAAACCCCCCATGCTCTCTCATTGGTCCTCAATGCTTCGCCAGTTTATGCGCCCTATGGGCAGAGTGTCCGTGCCGCGTCAGGTTATTGGCCGCACATTCGCCTCCAAATCGGTTGTTCCACCTGTACAGCTCTTTGGACTTGATGGCACCTACGCCAGCGCCCTCTACATTGCTGCTGGAAAGGACTCCTCCATTGACGGCACTGAGAAGACCCTCAAATCTCTTGGAGCTCTTTTTGAGAATGACCCCGAGGCCAAGCGTATTCTCAGCGACCCCTCTCTTGAGCCCAAGGCCAAGGCTGCTGTTATCGAGGAGATCGTCAAGGCCACCAAGGGCGACAAGGTCTTTGCTGGTTTCCTTGAGACTCTGGGCCAGAACGGTCGTCTCGACCTCATCGATGATGTCATTACTCAGTTCAGTATTCTCACCAACGCATACAAGGGTATTGTCGAGGCCGAGGTCGTTAGCGCCACCCCCCTCGACTCCAAAGCCCTCAAGCGCGTCGAGAAGGCCCTCCAGGCTTCCGAGTACGTCGGCAACGGCAAGACTCTCGAGCTTAAAAACACTGTGAACGCTGCCATCAAGGGTGGTCTCGTTGTCACCATCGGTGACCGCACCGCCGACTTGAGTGTCGCCTCCCAGGTCCAGAAGTACAACCAGCTGTTGTCTGAGTCTATTTAGTTAGAGCAAGTAGATGATTATTATGTCGCTATGACTTTATTCTTTATATTCCTGATTGGTGACCAGAAAGTCATACCAATCCACCATTGTCAGATTCATTGGTGCTTGATTAAGCTCGTCGCCGCTGCTGTTTCCGCTGGGTGTGTGAACCTCGACTAGATGGGCAAAATCTTGTTCAGCATTAAACAACGGCGCAAGCAGTTCGTCTTTTTCGGGGTGGTCCTGCGCATTGACCTCTGGAAATAATAGCTGTGGCTCAAACGACGAGATTTCTCCTTGATCCTGGGTCACCATGTGTAAATCACGCGCGGCCGCATCTACAGGGACTGGTTCAGGACTATCTTGTACAGAAGCTCCACGAGGCTCCTCACCAGGGGTCTTTGAGGCGCTGCTTTGGTTCCAGCTAAGTGATGTGTTTTTAGGAGCTGGCATGTCCTGCGGAGACACTAAGTCTTCCTCGGTCTTGACCTTCTTTTGGGGTCGGTTAGCAGCAGCCTTGGCAAATACATTGTCCGCCGGTCGTTTGACGAGACGCAGAGATCGCCTCTTGCCATCAGAGCTCAATCTGTCGGCCACCTCTGCAATTTCTTTTGCACTCTCGTAAACGCGACCCAGGGTTTTAATGTCCTCTAAAAGTGACTTTAGAGCCTTTTCTGCTACCTCAGACACATTCTGTTGGTTAGCCTCCAACTGATAGACAAGCATAATGAACGCGCTAAACGCAGTGTAAACGCTAAAAGCCGGTAAATCAGTCACCTGGTTGAAATGCCGCAGATTTTCGAAAATTCTCACAATCATATGGGCTGCTTGGAAAGCAATTCCCCACGAGGGGTACGGATTCTCTTTTCTGTGGCTAAAGTGGACGACCTGGGGACGATGCGCGAGACAAAGAACAGTGTAGTACTGCAAATAAATAAGAGCTGTCAAGTAGGTATGACGACTGATGTCCCGGATAGAATATCTCAACGGCTCGGGGATGTTATTGATCCACGTCGCTAGAGCAATATCGCACTGAGTAACGTCTGGTAGCTGGTTCTGGAGACGGAGACGCTCGGCGCCAACCGAGTATTGCTGGCGCAGAATGAGGCCCATGATCTCATGTAGCTTGACAATATTCATAAAGTACATGATTTGCTCGGTACTGGTGGGATACTGCGGAGTGCCATCCTCAGCCTCGGCGAAATCCTCAACTTCAACCATAGGGACGTCGCTATCCTCTAGGTTGATCATCGTTGGCCGGCCATAAGCAGTGGCTGTGGATCTGTCGCGCACAAAAACGCACCACCATATTCTGCGAAACATGCGTTTCTGGTGAGTATTGTGCTTCTCGTGAGGTATCCATCTGTGGAGACCGATAGATTGAGCTAGAGTGACTGCTACTCGACACCAGTAGAAAATGTTGTTGTTGACGCGGTCTGGCGAGTCAAGGGCCATGGATAGTAATAGAGCTGAGACCATAGAAACGGTCCGATCGCGCTCATAATCACTATCAAAAAGGGCTTTTGCGCGTTTATAAAACAATTCAGTCGCACGTCTCGCGGTGCCATCCTGGTCGATGAGGGCAGGATTCTTGCAGACATGAGCCGCGCAGCAGAACAAGCACTGCAATAGCAAGAGCGGTGGCTGGTTGTCTGGGTCATTAAAGCGCTTCATGAAGCTGTTTTTGTTAATACACGGGAGAATCGGGTGGATCTTATCAAAGTATGCCTCCACAAGATCATTGCACACGTCCTTGGGGGGAAGATCAAACGCACCCTTGAGCTTCAAGACAGCAATATCCTCCCTGGTAATGTGCGCAGCTTCATCTAACAGAATTAGACGAGCATAGCTGGACCCCAGGTTCTCCTCGCCCTGGGTGAAAAGGGGAACGTAGCTGGCTGAACCCATGAAAATCGTCCCCTCGTTAGTTTCGGGCTTCTTAAGACTGGGGTATACCCAAGCGTTTTCTTCGTTGCTTGTTAAAGCCTTTTGGGTGTCCTCGTCGTCGCTTTCGTCACGTTGCTTTTTGCGATTTTTCGCCTCTGGAATTCGACACTCACAGCCAAACGCTACACAATTGGTGCACGGCTTGTGAATTGTAACGTCACATCTGACTTTCCGTGCATGGCACACCTCGCAGGCCCGGCTAGCTCGCTGCCTGGCTCTGCGAAAGCCCCCTGCCTGATCTTTAGCCATTTGAAATTAAGAATTAGTCACGAGGATCTGGGATCTGATTTTGAGCTCATAAAGTGGCTGCATTTAGTTGTATATTTGAGTCTGAATCAAAAAACTGTCCACAGATATCCTAATTTGATTCTAAAGGGCCTTTGTCGCCACAATGATGGTTTTTTGAGTGGTCCATGCAGCACATGCATGCACTGAATGTTGACCCCAACCCGTGCATAATATTTGATTTGTATCAATACACTAATGTACTTTGGAGTATATGTAGGATGGTATGTAATATGGAGGCCCTGGTGACCTGCGGAGCCTCTTGGCCCTTGCATATGTGCCCCCCCCCCCCCACCAACCCACCCTACGACACCCACGAAACTTCCACCGGTCTGTGGTTTAAAAAGTCACATACCCTAGTGCTTTTTTGAGGGAGCAGTGGGTGATCTTTTGCCCCGTACCAAACAAATTTTGCGCGCGGCACATATCCTGCAATCTCCAGCGAGCAATAAATTTTAATCGTGAAATCTACAAACTAACTTTATCATTTAGATGGTTTAACTTTTCCTCCCGGTGCACTAACCAAGTCGTCTTCGTCCTCGTTCCGATTCCACTGGTCACTTTGAGCATCCTCACCATCATCCTCTCTGCCATGTAAAGTATCTTGATCAGCATCAAATGTAGTGGCGGAGCGAGTTTGGGCCTCTTGATGTGTAGGATCCCGGTGCACGCCTGAAGTGGGTTCGAATTCTTCGGGCTCGACGTCGCTGCCATCAAGGGAGCCAATCTCAAACTCCTCAGCGTCATCCTCACTTTGGGCAAGCTGAGTGGACATGGCAAACCGGCGATTGTCGCCTGTAGGGCGCCAGATGAATGCCACGAGGATAAATGCAATCAGATAAACAATGTTGGGCCAGCCGCTGGTCAACAGCCATTTGGTCTTCCAGTAAGTATTAACCACATCCTTTACACGCTGAGTTGCAGTAACAAAAGTGTGCAGTATAAAGAACGCAAAGATGGATATAGCAGAGCCCAAAAGCACCAGCCAAAGGTTTCTATACATGCGAGCCTTGACATGTTGTTTGCGACTCATGAGGCTTAGTTTAGTATCGCCGAGACTTTGCAGTGTCCAAACATAGAAAATGCCGACAAGAATTGCAGAGGGGAAGAAGAACAAAAACTCAATCAGGCGACTTTCATCACTAGGTACCAGGTAGTACGAGTCAATCATGTAGAGAGCCGAGGAAATGAATAAGGCAACACCCATGATCTTGCAGTACTTCATAGTGGGCCCCAAGCGCTCATGGACAACAGAGTATCCCATGGAGACAATCAGCACGCAAAACAGAGTCAATGACAACCGACCTGCGCCAATGATAGCAACAAGGACCAGCAAAAACTTGGAGACGCCAGATTCCTGCCCGTGTGCGTTGAAGTAGTGGTAGTAAATCCAAAGAATAACCTGCTCGACAACCATGTAGCCAGCCAAGCCCGTGATCCACTTTTGTACAGCGAGTGCATCTTGGCGATAACGGACAAAGCCGATAATCCAGACAATGAAAAAGGCAACGTAAACAAAGAAAATAGCGGCATGAAACCACAGCAGAGCGACTTCCTCGCCAGGAACATGGCCATATGCATTCATAAAGTGTACATTAGCCTTGTACTTTTCAGAGGTATCACCGAGGGGAAAGCTCACGACGCAGTAATAACCGGTCTCATTGATGGCATAAGTGATGCCTTCGGAGTCAGGTAGAGAGATTCTATTGGTGTAGACATCGTGTTTAGGAGCATTCGAGTAGCGATCGATGATTATCTTGCCCAAGTCATCCTTGGAGCACATTGAGTTGCCAATTGCCTCCTCATCACAAATGTAATGTTTCCCTGGTCTTCCATCGGGACGGTTCACCGGAACACCCAAGGAATCGATATCGCTGTACGCAAAAATCGCCAAAGTCAGGTTGCCCGTGAGGTCTTCGGTCGGGAATGTGACTGAGATCTCGGAGTTGAACGGTCCAGGTCGGTCCTTGGCAGAATATACGCCCGCACAAATCTGCCGGTGTCCATAGACGTTAGAGAGTGTCTCTGTTTGAGCTGCTGCCAGCGCGAACAGGTGTAGCAGAAGCATGATTATTCAGGTCCTGTAGGGGCCGCTGTGTCAGGCACACATGTCTCTGCCTGATTTGGTTTGAGATGATAAAGTTTATGTAGGTGCTTAGCCCGCGACGGAGTTAGATTTTGTATGGAGCTGCCTTTTATATTTGGTACAAGCGCTAGTAGACTGCTGATACCCCTACTTGCTGGCACTACTGCCTTTCATGGGACTCGAGGAGGGCCTGCCTTACCCCCACCAGACCCCACCAGGCTCCTCTCATGAATAAATTGTCACTGACAGCTGTGACTATTGGCTCTGTTGCAATTAGTCTTTATTTAATATACAATCCAACCAAGAAACAACCAAAGAATATTGTCGATTTAATAGGAAACACCCCCGTGCTTGAGATTGAGAGTTTGAGCCAGCTAACGGGCTGTAAGATTGTCGCCAAACTCGAAGTGCAGAATCCAGGAGGAAGTGCAAAAGATAGAGTGGCAAAGGCAGTTGTCCAAGAGGCAGAGAATGCAGGCCAGCTGCGGCCTGGCTACCCCGATTGCGTGTTTGAAGGGACTTCTGGGTCCACAGGTATCTCTCTTGCGACTGTTTGCAATGCAAAGGGGTACGAGGCACATATCGTAATTCCAGACGATACCAGCTCAGAGAAGGTTAGTCTGCTTCGTATGCTAGGAGCAAAAGTGCACCTCGTACAACCAGCAGGGATCGCAGACCCCGGTCACTATGTAAACGTTGCCCGAAAATTAGCACAGGAAACAAACTCTGGAGACCGCATGGCAATTTTTGCAAACCAATTCGAAAACACAGCGAATTTTTCTGCTCATTATCAGACTACTGGCCCGGAAATATACCAGCAGCTAGGTCCCATCGATGCCTTTGTGACCGGATCGGGGACGGGAGGTACAATCGCTGGAGTTGGCAAGTACCTGAAAGAGCGTATTAAAGTCAAAGTAGTACTTGCAGACCCACCCGGAAGTGGACTGTTCAACAAGGTAAACTCTGGGGTTATGTTTGACCTCAAGGAAAAAGAGGGAACTCGTCGTCGCCACCAAGTAGACACAATCGTGGAGGGCATAGGGCTTAATCGCCTAACAGAGAATTTCAAGCAAGGCCTAGAGTATATTGATGAAGCAGTAAGAATAAGTGACGAGGATTCGATAGCCATGGCCCACCACCTTGTAGCCAAGGATGGCATTTTCGTTGGCTCTTCTTCCGCTGTCAACTTCGCTGCAGCTTACAGAGTTGCAAAAGAGCTCGGTCCAGGCCACACAATTGTGACTATTTGGTGCGACAGCGGTACTCGTCACCTCTCCAAATTCTGGGCCGTGCCTCCCGTTGACACTCCATTATCTAGGGAGCTTGCCATTGAAAGATGATCAAGATTTGGTGTTCTCAACAATAACTTATTTATTTAATTTAAACTCTATTCAACATACATATACTAAGGATCTCAAAATCAACCGTGTAGCGGACTTGTTCGTCCGTCTAGAGCTTCTCGCAGTCGCCGTTTATTCTCTGTCTCTTTGACTTGATTGACGTTCCTGCGATCTTCGATTTTGGTTTCATCCCATCTCTCTGCAAAGAACCCTCCAGGACCAGCAGAGTCCACCCAGTCATTAAGCCCCAGCATAAACTTCACATCCTCTAGTGACTTCATTGAATGATACCCGCTACCGTCACCCTTATCTTGAACTTTCTTTTCTTCGAGGTCGGCCATCTCTTGCTTGGATGGTAATTCAAGTCTAGCATTCCATACTCTGGCAATAGCTGCTGCCTGTCCTTCACCATAAGGCATTGGCACGATGTTTTTATCCATGGACACAAATGCCAAGGTGGGGTCATCCAAGTAAAATGTGTTTTGGTATAGATTGCAAATTCGAGCTCTTTTTGGATGGATCAATGGAATCTCGCGACCTTTATTGTACTCGTCCAGAAACGGGAACTCATAGAGATAGCCGGTACAGTACAGAATGATATCTGGATCGTATGTACTTCCATTGGTAAATAACACACCATCCTCTGTGATTTGCATGATTTCTGGTGCGAGCTCCACCACACCTTCAAATAATTTGTCCAGGGGCGATCCTGGATGCCGTCGACTGATGATTACTTCCCGGGCCACACCAACTACATGAATGGCCAGATCAATTGCAGAGGATGCACTACCCACAATGAGGACATTTTTATCTTTGTAGGGGGAAGGCTCATTAAAGTACCTGGAATGAGTTATACGACTGTCCCCGATATCGAGCCCTCCCATCAATGGAGGAGGGTAGAAGGGGTATTCGCAGTGGCCGCTGGCAACAACAACATAATCACTAGTATAGTAATTATCATTCTGGTCCAATAATTTCCACTCGTTGCCTTCTTTCAGCACACTTTTGATAATAGTCTCAAACTTGACAGTGGCATTGACTTCTTTCGAGTAGTCGCACACATAGTCTAAAACATCTTTACGATCTGGAAATTGGGGGAGATATTGGGGGAATGGGTGATCCTTAAACATCATCAAATTGTTCTGCAGGTTGGTGTTGAGATCACGGTACATGGGCCCCTGGCCATTGTAGACCCAAACTCCTCCGAATTGGGGCCTGCCGTCGAAAACAGTTACACTGAACCCTTCTTGCAGTAGTGAACGTGCTGAAGCCATACCACCTGGTCCTGCTCCGATAATTGAGACCCGTTTTGCCATTGCTAGGCTGTGTGTGATCGGTGCTGACTTTTGTCTTCCCAGGACCGCCCCCCCCACCTTCCCCAGAATGAGCCTTGTTTATGTGCAAAATCTGCCCCAGGGAACAAAAAAAGAAATAGAAGGGGCATTTAAACCCTTTGGAAAGGTATCATGGACTCCGTTGAGCACAAAAAATGGATACTTGAGCGGCTTTTTCGAGCTAGCGACTTCACAACATGCAGCCCATCTCGCAGACTTAGCGAGTAAACTGGCACTTCCACAGAAAATTGTTGCAAAAACGAATTGTAAAAAGACATCAACGATAGAATCGGTTGTTTTGTTACCTCTGGAGGTCGTAACACGGCGCATTGTTAACGCCATTGAGCAGTTCAAGAACCAGGTGCCAGAGGCTGTAGCACAGGTGAAGCTGGATGGCACACTCGACGAAGAGGAGATCGACCCAAACTTAAAGGAGGTCATAGAGGCCGAAATTCTCAGTTTCAGGAAACATGCACAGACTCTACAGAGAACTCGGCGAGCCACTGCCGGTCTCCTGGTGGATGAAATTCTCAAGCTCGACACACCGCGAGATTCAAAGGCCAAAGAAGATCGAGAAGAATGGGCACAGTTTGTCAGGTTTGCTAATAAATGTGCTGAAGAAGAGGAGAAACTGCGACTGCAAATGAAACCTGCAAACCTCCTTCCAGCCTTTTACCTCAAGTACAAGAGTGTCCCCCCTAATACCACAAAACCCTCGTTTATATCACGTCGTGCTGCTGAGCTAGTCTTGGAAGATGAAGCAAGAAGAGAGCTCGACGAGGCAGCAAGGCTCCAACAGCCAATACAAGCACCGCCTACTGACTCCACTCTAGAGGTAGCAAAGACAAGCGAAACTGTATTAACCTCCACAACAAATACCATTAATTCGCTACTAGAAGAGTATTTTGGAGACGTGGATACTGATTTGAGGGACTTTATCATTGAAAGTGCTCCCCAGGGTAGCGAAGCATTAGTTGAAGGTTTGAGGGAACTGCTGCTGGATGAGACCCAAGAGTTTGTCACAAAAGTAATGCAAATTATCAATAAATAAATGTGTAGCTAAATAAATATGTGCTAGATGCACGGATCCCATCAAGTCTAGAGTGGTGTGTTTGGCCCTTGTAGGGACTTGTTGAGTTCGATCATTTTCTCAAACCACTCGCTCATTTCACGCATAGGTGCTCGAGCTTGTTCCATGTACTTTTCAAATGATTCAACGGGCTGTGGCATAGTGACCTCTGGGGAAACGAGAGCGTGCTTTTCCAACTCTGAGAACCTCTCAAACAGCGCCCTTGCAGTTTCTTTGCCATACCTAAGGACTTCAATGTAGTACAAGCGGGCTTTTACTGCATCGGCGGGCTGCTGTTGACGCGATTGCTCGGGCGTACCTACGTGCTCCTGAGTACCAGCCGTACCGGGCCTAGATTGCGCAGGAACGTCTTGTTGATACCAAGTATCTTTTTTGGGATTATACTGATCAGGAGGCGCATTAGGAAGTGCTTCTTCAAGGTCGTCGAGGCCGTCGAGCAGATTAAAGGTCTCACCTTTGGAAAGCGGCCGAGAACGTTTAGAAGACGGCCTGGTATCCGCGTCAGCGGTAAACCCACGCTTGATGCCGTTTTTCTCAGCTGATGACGAGCTACTTTTGCCTTTACTTGCCGAATTTGTGGGCTCCTCGTTACTCGAGGGGTATCCAGATTCCTCATCCATATAGTCGTCCAAGTTGATAACCGTCGGTTCCTCAGAGGACCTCTCTGATGCGGTATTCTCGTTTTCTTCTTCAGCAGTAAGATCAACAAAGCTTTGAGATTTTGGGAAATGTCTACGGGCTGCTGCCCTGGACTGGGCACGGCTTGCTTGTACGGCTGCTAATTCAAGCAGCTCTTTATTGAGCATTTCCTCTCGCTCCTTGACGCTATCAAACTGCTTTGAGTATGCCTTGAATTGTGTCATGATGTTTGGGTCGACGTTTCCTCGGAAATCAAGGTATCCAAGGTTTGTTAGGAGAAGTTTATTTTCAGCTTGGAGCTGGTCAAGCAGGGCCCTTTTCACTCGCTCGGATTCCTGTGTAGCCCGAGCCTGTGCCTGTGCTTGGGCTTGGGCTTGGGCCTGGGCTTGAGCTTGTGCCTCTGCTCGAGCACGCGCCCTTGCCTCAGCCATCGCTTGTGCCTGGACCCGTGCTTGCAGCTCAGCCTGTGCTTTTGCCTGTGCTCTAGCCTTTTCTATCGCCTGCTCCTGATGTCTTGCCCGAATCTCTGCATCTCGCGCCAGTTTCGCTAGGCGCTCTTGCTCGATCCTTCTGGCGAGGGCAGCCATCTTCTCTTGCTCTTTGAGTTTCGCTGCTTCTCTGCTCCTGGCGGCTTCGTGTTTTTGTCTGAGAAGCTCCTCTGCTTGAGCCATCTTTCTCAGTCGTTCCTCCTCCAGTCGTGCATAGTACTGCATCTCTGCCCTACGCAGCTCTTCATCCCGGGGCGTCCGCGACTGTGTGCTGCCACCTCTATTGAACATCCCAGTAAAATCTGCATTAAAAGAACCCGTATTAGGTGGCCATTGAGAGGCTCCACTTGGCGCAGGCGTTGATCTGGTGGTGCTAGCTGATGCTGAGGGTGATGCGGCAGCTTTCCGCGGCTGGGTGGCTGTGGCGGCATTTTTTGGCGTTACAACAACTCCAATCTGCACATCATATGATTGGCGCGCTTGAGGATCTTTAAGTACGTTGTAGGCGGCAAGAATCTGCTTGAACTTCTCTTCTGACTTTGGGTCTTTGTTTTTGTCTGGGTGATGGATTTTGGATAGCTGGTGAAATTGTTTCTTTATTTCACCCTGCGTGGCAGACGAGCTCACCCCGAGAACCGAGTAGTTTGACACGGCCATCAGAGAGAGAGAGGTATCTATGAAGTCAGCACTCGCTCGCACGACGTACTACATGGACTCAACTTTGTGACATTATAAGATTAATTCTATAGATTTGTGGTTTCGGATTCTGTATCTGCTTTCCTTTTGAGTAACTACAGCTTTCCAATCTAGACTACTTTACTTCAGGGTCCCATATTGGGAGGAGAAGGTACTGTAGGCACTGAGACGCATCAAGGCCTATTAGTTGGATGATATGTAGTTGCAGATGATATGTAGTTGCAGCTGTGGCTGATTAGTCTTGCACTTATCAGATCTCGGGATCATGGCACAGGAAGAGCAGGCGACCTCATCTCCACCTCCTGAGATAGAACCAGAGGCGCTAGGTGAATACCCTCGAACTACCACTACATTAGAAAACGTATTCTAGCTGGTGTTGTGTCGCCATCCGAGTCTAGCGTCAGGGTCCCAAACAGTCACTGTTGGGTGATCTCTTATCGCCTGAGACTGCATATGTATTATGTGGGGTGGGCTTATTAGAAGCAAGAGTCATCGTAACCTTTATAAAGCGCCATAGTCGCTCGTCATTTCATGGGTCCAAAGCTCTATGTGTGTGGAATTGTCTTGGTCATTATCCTAGTACATCGCTTGTTGACTAGACGCTCCCCCGACCGACGAGAACTAGCTCTCAAGAGCTTCCTCAGCTCAGTGAAACCAGTGCGTGACTTTGAAATCGAAAAGCAAGCCCCTACCCAGCATCGCCCGTTTGATCCCCCAAGGAAATCCTCACTGATGATGGGATTGAACAAAATCGCACCAGATCAATGGCTTATGATTGACCGTAATTTAAAAGCGACCCTCCTTGATAAGAAAAAGTCGATCCAGATGTATCCATCAGAGCTAATTGTCCTTGATAATCGTGCCGATGAAGCAGTTCGCGAGTGTTATAACCTCATGACGCACTTTGTCTCTACAAGATACCCAGAGTATTATCAGCAAAAGGGCTGTACGCTCTTCAACAAAGTAATGGGAACACAAATTCCAGTGTGTGCTGAAAGTACGAACCTCAGTAGTCTCCAGCTACTGAACGTATTGGCGGAAAACATCGAAGAAGACGTACTGCTCCTCGAGCCTAATGAGGCCCAAGAATATACTTTGCGAGCAGGCAGCTTCATATATCCAGCTGGTTTTAACCCTTCCAAGCTTTTGAATCTCCAACTAAGCGAAATACACGAGCCTGTACCCCATTACCCCGAGCGCCTACAAAAACCCATGAACCGTATATTCGACAAGATTAAGCCGGGCGACTACTTGCAAAGGTTAAACTGGGGCTGTCAAGAGGGCACAAAACTGTCGATACCGCATGTTACTGAGACGAGGTTCTTCAAACGTAAGGTCGAGAATGACACTGAAAAAGCGCCAGAAGAGCCCATAGATATCTCAAAGATGTATGTTCGGGTTGAGCGTCAGACCCTCAGCAAGCTTCCCAAGACCAAGTATGTGCTATTCACAATCCGATCATATTTGTACTCGCTTGAGGACATCAAGAAAGAGGGTCTTGGAGAATCGCTTGCCCAATCCATTGAGAACCTTGATTTCCACATGGGAAGATACAAAGGTCGTGATCAGTGGGGCGAGCCTATTGTCGAGTTTCTAAGGGGTTAATAGATATTTTATATATAGTAAGATTGCTTGATCGTACCATGTTGTTTTCATTACAAGCGCTTCCTGAAGTTTTTTAGCGCGTCTTTTTCTCCTTCATTGCCTGATCAATTTCGTATACACCACGATCGATAACTGCCGCACTAGTGATTACAGCCCCCAAAGTAGCACACATATTGATAACCAACCCGGACAATGTCTGACGACGGCGCTCGATATTGATGACCTTCATGGGAGAGATATCATAATTGACCCAGATACCGGGCATCCCGCCAACGCCGTGTAGTGTGTTTGGATGGTCCTCGTCACGTCCCCCACCAAGAGAGCGGTCATGGCGAGTCGCAGAATACTGATTAGTCTCGATACGAGTTCCGTTGAGAAACTTGAACTCAGTGGCAACAACTTTAGTAAAGTAGCGATACACGCGGCTTTTATCACTGTTTTGGACATCAAGGCCATCAAGAGGGTTTTCGATAGCGCCCTTTCCAAAGCTCAGCTCGTTAATGCGATGGGAGAACGAAAAGGGGTAATCCTTGAGATAGAACCCGCTGGTATCGTGGGAATGACGGCCGTTAACAAAAAATGACTCGCCAGGAGCAAAGTGCAGGTTTCCAATGACTTTTGAGACGGAGATTTTACCGCTGAGTCTGCAACCATTTTGAGAGTTTTCGCGCAAATGGTCGGGATATTTCTCTTCAATACACTGCTCGAAACCAGAACCATCATGGAATCGCCAGTTCTTTTCCGCGTAAGCCTTGCGAATCTCATCACAAGTATAACAGACAGCACCTTCTTCCTTGGCACCGTAGCAGCTTCCCTTATACTCTGAATTCTCAATACGAGGTCTGATAGCGTCGTCGACTTCCTGGATTTGTCTTTGACGGATCGACGGGTCGAGAGGGTTGCCATCTTTATCCAGATCTTGTCTCTTGAGGTCCTTGTCTATGTGATCCTGAATTTCACCAGCTACATCCATGGCATCGAGACTCAGCATGCGGCAGGGCAAATCAGGGAAAGTAATATCAACAAAGATATCCATGCGGTCGTTCCTTGTGCCATCAACAATGAGCGCGGGTTCCAGCACAACGTCCATGTATGCACTCAGCTCCCCCCAAAAAAGCCACAGAACCACCAAAAGGCTACCAATGGTGAGAAACGCTCCTGAATTCGTACGAACTCTAGCCTCCTCACTAGGTTTCACAAAGATATCCAGAAACTGAAAGCGTTTGACCATGTCAGCAGTTTCGCTTTAGGCATGGCTTTTGTGTCACCGTGCTTTCTAACCGTCCTCATGTGGGCCGGAATAAGTAGATGGCTAGGGTTCCTCTCCTCGCAAATTATATGGCTTGGCACAATTTAGTAGATTATATACCTTTTTTCAACAGTTATTTTCGCACGTGCCGGACGTGCGTCACTAAACCAACATGATCACGCAAACACTCGAATTCATTCGAGAACCCAGAGTTGATATCGCAAGCCTTGAAGAGATCATTTTGGCTGATTTGAGTGCCTCCCAGTGCGTTCACGGTAGCATGAAACAGAACCTGGGAGGGGATAAAGCCGTCAACTGCCAAACCCTCTTCGGCGAGCTGATCAAGAGACTTGATGGCTGCTTGTTTGATTGCCGCCAGCGAAGTGTTATCTGATGACCATAGCGAGTTCTTTGACCAAAGAGTATTGGCTAGAGGTTGTGCCACAGGTTGTGCCACAGGCTGGGCCACAGGCTGGGCCACAGGCTGGGCCACAGGCTGAGCAAGAGGTTGTGCCACAGGGTGTGCCTGCTGTGCTTGAGGTGTTGTCATAGTAGACATCTGCGATGTGGGTGGCCCCCACTGGTTCCACCCACCATATAGTGGTGTACTAGACCTGGCGAAATCTTGGCGATATGACGATGCTTGTTGGGGAGTGTTTCCCCGAGACCAGGGACGTATTCTATCATTGGAAAATCCTGAGGCTGCCTGCGCGGGAGGAAGCTCGGTAATAGGCGTATGAATTCGAGGAAGAGAGAGAGGGGAGCCAACGTTAGTGCTTGACTGAACATGGCTGGAGATTGGCTGAGATACAGAGCGCACACTCTCCCGATAAAGAGCCTGGTCGAGGCCTGTTGCTGATCCATGAGACATGGAAGAGGTCGGCGCCGAACCAAGTGGTCGACCGGGACTACCACGCACTGTAAATGGAGCCTTCAGAGGCAAACGTTGTGGTTGCGGTGTAAACGGTGGTGTCTCGAACCGTTGTTCACTTCTGGGCTGCTGTTGAGGTAGCGAATGAGCAAAGGTACTAGCACCTGTTTGAGGCGTTTGTTGCGGAAGTTGGCGAGATTGGGTCTGGAATGTATTGTGAGATACTTTCGGTTGGCCTTGGGCTGGAAGGCTCGCAAAAGTGCGAGCCGGTTTTGCATTATCAGTTGGAGAAATTTTAGCCTTGGATTTTACCTCCCTCGACTCCTTTGACTCCTTGGGCTCCTTGGGCTCCTTGGGCTCCTTGGGCTCCTTGGGCTCCTTGGGCTCCTTGGGCTCCTTGGACTCCTTGGGCTCCTTGGGCTCCTTGGGCTCCTTGGGCTTTGACTGCTTTGGGTTCTTCTTGGCCTCTTGCTTCAATTCCTGCGCCTGCTTTTCTTCGAGCTCAAGTCGAATCATCCGAGCCTCAATGTCCTGACGATGCTGTTCGGCTTTACGCTTCTCCTCGTCCAATTGCTGCTGCCTAACCTTCTCTTGTTGAAGCCGTTCTTTCTCTTGTTTTTGCAGTTCAAGCTCTTCCGACTTCTTTTTCTCAGCGTCTTCTTTTTGCTGCCGCTGTTGTCGCTTTTTATCCTTCTTCTTCTCCTTGTCTTTTTGCTTCTTCTGCTCCTTGAGAGACTGGGCCTGATCCTCCTCTTCAATCTCCAACAAAAGCTGCTGCTGCCGCTCTCGAGCAACGTGCTCACGGTATGCATTGAGAACTCGCTGCTCAAACATTCGAGCGGCAAAGATTTGAAGCATACGCCGACCATCTGCAAGCCGCTGCTCATTTTCCAGCTGCTGATCTTCGTCCAGGACGGAAGAGTCGTCTGCAAATTCATCGTCATACTCATCGCAGTGGTCTATTGGCATCTCTCTTTGAATTCGCTGTGCTGCCAGGTGCTCCATTACATCCACAAATCGCCGGCCATCGTTTTTGAGCAGATCGTCAGCAACGCTCAGAATTCCGCCTCCAATCTCATCATATTGTTCGTAATAATCACTGTATTCAGAGTCTTCGTCTTGTGGCTCCGGGATTGGGTCGTTGAGGACCAGATCATGCTGTCTCCCACCAAAGGCCTCGATCTCTGCGTAGTATGCCTTGTACAGGGCCTCTAGTTCCTGCTCTATCGCCACTTTTTTTCGACCACAAACAGAGCAGCTACATGGATGACGTTGTTTTCTAATCTTTTCAAGCAGTACCTCCTTGTCCAGCTGTACCAGGTCGAGACGCTCGGCATCGGTGAGAGAGAGCCAGAACATACGGACCCGCATACGTTCTTCGCTCGCTGTGACGTTCCAAATGTTGTCTGCAGCCGCCGAGGCAGCTCCTCGCAGCGCTGCCGCAGACGCTATATTATTGATGGTGACGCCTTGCCCGTCAGCGTGCACTGTGATCGCGGGCTTCTTCTTCTTTTTACGCCGCTTCTTCTGTGCCGTTGACACTGCTGGCGTATACTCGAATTCAATATCCTGGCCTGCTGTGTACTGGTGCGGGTCCATATTGAAAACCTATCACGTAAGGGGCTGGTTTGTCCAAGGGTTATTAGTTCAAGGTGGGGGATGGACAATGATGCTAAACTCGAGGCTCTACAGGGATATCTAGCTGAACGTAGGCCGGAGACCCTCAGAGAATTAGCAGATGCAGAGTTGGCTGCACACCTCACGTCCAAATACAGTGAAATTCTGAGTGACCTCATTGCTGATCTCGAGACCCGTAAAGAGGCCCTTGAGCATGAATTGACCCAGAAAAAACAAATTTTGCAAAGTTTCAGCCAGCAAACACCCGTTCTCTCGGTACACCCGGCAGCTCAGTGGCTGGACGTGCTTTCTAGCAAATACCTCACTCAGAAGATGGGACTGGGCTCCCAAAAGGAGTGCAGTGATCTATTCAAGCAGCTCCTCGTGCTCGCGGCAGATCATGAGTGGCTCTCAGTATCATCGAGTCCTTTAATCGATTTCCTTGTATCAAATGGTATCGTGGAGCACAAGTTTGACAACGGCCTAATGATTAGAATGTGGTGATCAGACAATCGCGATTTCGTGGGGCACTCCTGGAGAGATTCTTATGTGTTCTATGTACTAAATTAACTTTTTTGATTCTATAATGTGGCTCAATTTTGAAACAAAAACTCCATATCGCCTTGCGACAGCCGGTTCAGGGCACTATCATCACTACCAATAGTGGCATTGATCATATTGGCCTTTTTCTCCTGAAGCTCGACAATACGGCTTTCAATGCTATCCTCAATCACAAGGCGGGTAATGGTTACCGGTCTGTGTTGCCCGATACGGTGTACACGGTCGCCCGACTGCCATTCTACACTAGGGTTCCACCATGGGTCCAAGAGGAAGACCTGGCTGGCTTCACACAAGTTGAGGGCAACACCTCCCGCTTTGAGGCTCACTAAAAACACCTCGACGCTTGTGGTTTCCATGAAATGTTTAATTATACTATCACGCTGGGTCGGTGAAAGATTTCCCTGGAGCTTAACGCTGCTAAAGCCGGCACGTGCCAGCCTCCACTCTACCAAGTCCAACATTGATGTAAACTGGGAAAATACGATGCTCTTAATGGTCTGGCGGTTGCTTCTCAGCTTGAAAAGCTCCTCAAGCAGTGCCTCAATTTTCGTAGACGATCTCCAGGTATCGTCCATTCTGATACGATTGATGATGGACTTGTTGGATGCTGTTGGCTTGTTGCTGTCTCCGACTTCAACTGCGGGCTGCTCAAGATCAATTGTGAGTCCAATATGGCATACAGGGCATTCTAGTTCATTCAAGGCACCGGTGAACCCTTCAACGTACTCGGTAGCGCACATTCGGCAAAAAGTATGGTGGCACTTGCTTTTAATGGGGTCCTCAGCTTCATCATCGCATAATTTACACACAATGACTGAATCTTGTGGGTCTGCTCGTTTTCGAAGTACCAAGTCAGGGTGGTCCGCGAGCTGGCGCATGCGGGTGATAAGACTGAAAATATTGGCATAGTTGTTGAGTACAACACCTTGATTCACATAGGTACTGAAAGTGCGCTTCGAGTCACTGAATATGCTCAAATACAAGTCTTTCTCTTCGGCATTGAAGTAGTCACGGCGTATTTTGACAATACGAGGAGGTAGACCCAGTTCATCGGCACGCTCGACTTTGGTACGACGAAGCATGATACGGTTGAGAAGTAGTCGCATTTTGTTTACGCCGATGCCGGTCTGATTCTCAAGCTTCTGGATATGTTTGAGCATCGAATGATTGAAGAAGTTCACGTGCTGCATTGCAATGTGGCCGCAGTCGTGACACTTTTGACGCGTGAACGCCCATTTATTGGACTTGCAGTCGCATTTTGTGCAAAAGTACTGGTTAAACGGAGCGACCTGCAAAAATCTCAGCAGAGAATACAGCTCACCTACTCGGTTCTGCAGCGGCGTACCACTCAGACAAAGACGATACTCACCATTCAAATTGACCACTGCGACCGTGGTTGACGAGTTTCGGTCCTTGATATTATGAGCCTCATCGAGAATAATGCGGCCCCAGTGAATGTTGTGCAAGGCGCTTCGTTCCTTGACTTTCTGGCCGCTACGGGTAAACCCAGACTGCTGTTTTCGCCAATTGGATTCCAAAATAGCATATGTTGTGAGCACTACATCATAGCTCTCAATTTCTTTTTTATCTGCAGTACGCTTTGGACCATGATACACGAGCACCTTGAGCATATCCCCGGTGAATCGCTCAATCTCATTGCGCCACTGAATTACCGCAACAGTAGGGGCAACAACCAAGTTGGGCCCCGCTTGATTTTTGTGGGTGCTCACAATCAGAGAGATTGTTTGTAGAGTTTTACCCAAGCCCATCTCGTCGGCCAGGATACCACCCTTGTAGGGACTCAATTCCTGTTTGCGCATCCATGCGAGACCTTCACGCTGATATGGTAAAAGAGTAGCATTGATTCCAGGCGGCTGATCCATCAATTGGGGCACATTGACGTGAGCCTGCAAGTCCTCAAATACCGTCTGCAACTCAGGGTGATGGGATTTGAGATTACTGTCCATTGTGTTGAATCGTTTCTGGATATTTGCTGTCCTTTCCTCGGGGGTAATCTTCCGGCGTTGCTTTTTAGGTCTAGCAGGGCTGATACTTCCATCCTCATCCGCGGCAAGGTCGATAACTTCGGCAGAGGACGCTTCCTGAGGAGGTCTGGCCGGTTTTAGCTGTTCACTTTCGCTTTCTGTTTCGGAATCATCGAGTAAATCACGTACTTCCTCGCTTGTATCGCTGGTAGAATCAGATACCTCGACTTCGGATAAACTGGAATTACTTGAGGAGTCAATTTCTGTACGATTCCGCTTGGTATTTAGCGGCTTGGTATTTTTAGGGGCTCGCCGAGAAATCCGCTTGCTTTTGCGAGGCTCTGGAAGAAGAAATCCAGCACCCGAGTCTCTCTCCATGCAGTTAAATTGATCTTATCAATTAGTCAGAAAAAAGTACTTAGTTGCTTTTGCCCTGTGTGTATAGTCGAGAGCCTACCAGAGAGAGAGATTACATGATCCACAGCAGACTGATGCACACCTCGCGCGCATTGCGCTCCACTTCGGTTGTTGTTCCTGCTGCGCCTGTTCGTAAGATTGGTGCTATCCGTGGCGGTTTTACTGGCTTTTTGTTTGGTGTCAGCGTCACTGGCGTGGCCGCTTATTACTACCTGTTTGACCAGTACCAGGCTGGCCAGCAGGCTATCCTCACTGATGTAATAACTCTTCGTGAGTCTCTTGAGGAGCTTCAAACTACTGTTAACAAGCTTAAAAGCTCCGCTAACGAGTAATCCCGGGTGTCTCGAACTTTGATAAAAAACCCCCCTAGAGTCGGCGATACTCAGTCTGTAGAGGAAAAACTGTAGATGCTAGGAATTGATATACTTTACACCAGCTCAATATACTTAGCACTGTAATGAGCACTATAATTACGGGCCAGGAAGCCTGGCCAGGAAGCCTGCCTTGATGTTGATGGTATACCCTCCCTTTGAGTTAGCGTCCACGTGACCACCGATGATGCCTACATTAACCCCCCCACACCCGATTCGGATAGCTTGATACACACACGAGTATACATCACATGTCCCGCGCAATTCGATCGACATTTTCGAGCTTGCGTGAGTACCTTACGCCTGTTTCCAATGTGTCCAATTTCCAAACCACAGGGGAGGTCACGCCCGAAGAATTCGTCGAAGCGGGCGACTACCTAGTGGACAAGTTCCCCACATGGAGCTGGGGTACCGCCAGTGCCGGTAAATCCCGCAATTTTTTGCCCAAAGACAAGCAATTCCTTGTGACCCGGCATGTCCCATGTCGCCAGAGAGCCTCGCGGATGGACGCCGAAGAGACTGAGGATGGCGATTGGGTTGTTTCTCAAGCACACACAAGTGAAGCAGCTCAGGACGCGGAATTTGACGATGAGCTCGCTGATCTGGAAGAACCAGGGCTCGAGCCACCCCCAGAAGACAATATTTCTCACCCTTCCTCTGCATCCACCACCGACCGCTCATACAATGTCTACATCACGTACTCGACCTCGTACCGAGTACCCAAGCTCTACCTTAGCGGATTCAATAGCGACGGCGTTCCTCTTCCGCCCAAAGCAATGTTTTCGGATATCGTAGGCGATTACAAGGACAAGACAGTTACAATTGAGCCCGCTCCGTTCCTGGACAACCTGACATTAATTAGCATCCATCCGTGCCGCCATGCAGGCGTTATGCGTCTATTCCTCGACAAGGCAACTTCCAGGACAAATCATGGATCTCTAGATGATAACGATGACTGGGAAGAGGTCCCCAGTAGCTTGAGAGTGGACCAATACCTTGTGATCTTCCTCAAGTTTATTGCCGGCGTCACCCCCACAATCGATTATGATTTTACCATGTCCGCCCTTTGAATTTGAAATTAAATTAATGTTCCTCATAATTTATATATTTATCATATTTCCAAATACTCGTCAATGACTTTGCGGGCCAGCCGCATGTTACCGCTGATTGCGTAGATTAGGTGGAGGTTGTATGCTGCTTCACGCCTGAGATCGAATTCAGCATCAATTTCGTATTCTATTGCTTGCTCATAAAAGGGCACTGCCAGCGAAAACAGTCCCAGTGCATGGTAAAAGCGGCCCATGTTATAGCTCCGCTCCTGGAGTTCCCCATCGTTGCGATCCCGCACTGCAAAATAGTCTTGCATAAAACTCAAGCCTTGAAGAATCTGGAGGTGGCGATTTGGCGTTACACGTTGCAGTGACCGTTGCATGCACACCACAGCCAGTGACAGTAGCACTACCGGGTCTTTGGGGAGTGAATGCAGAGCAGCCATCAAATATGTTAGAGCAGGGGTGTATGATGGCCCCATCAGCATAATCTGTGCATACAGTAGCCGCAACTGCGGTGATTCGTGTACTGTGTCTGTGGTCAATTTAGCAGCACCCTTGACCTCCTTTTGATTAACCGCCGCGTCCATGGCTTTGATGTTTCTCAAAACATACTTTTGATTATTCGCACTCCCAAACACCTCCACTGCCGCTTGGCTGCTAGGTAACAATGCGTTGTACATCAACAAGATCTCGTCATTAAACTGGTTTTTGGAATACAAATGCCTAACGACTTCAGAGACCATTTGAAAGTCCCTGGCGTGGTATGCACAGCTCAGCTGGACCAGATCCATTGTCATCTCGCGTTCTGGGTCAACATGGAAAATATTCGACATTTTGCCGGTGCGGATGATCATGTACGCCGTATCGATCTTGTCGTAGAATGCCCTTGCAAGGGCTGTGCGCATAAAAATCTCAAACCACGTGTCGAATGTCTTACCCTTGAACTTGAACAAGCTCTCTTCTTCCTCACCATCATCATCCGCAGCACCCACCCGGCCTAGTGCCAGCCGCTCATCGATGTTCAAGTTGGGGTTGGAAAGGGCAGAAGTGTTTGCAATGAATTGCTTATTGCGATCACTGGGGAAGAATTTACGGTTTGATCTGAAAATCTGAATCAACATCGTGGCATTTCTGATCCATTCGGCGGCAGCTACTTCGTTCCCCTTTTCTAGACCCTCGGAGAATCTATCGAGTTCAATAAACGCGTCTGTAGCTAGCTGGGATTGGCTTTGTTCGAATAGAGCCTTGGCAGCCGCATCGTTTTGCTTTTTGGTGTTGAAGTGACTATCAACTGCAAATAGGGCCGGGTCAGTGGACTCGTCCATAGCAGTATTGGCAGCGGAGGATGGAGCTTCAAACTCCCGAGGCGCAATGATTTGGCCGTCCCCTATATCTAGCTCTCTAGCTCGAAGATGGACTGCTTTGGAAATGAGGTCTTTTGATTTGGCCTTTTGGCCAATTTCTTGGTACGACTCTGCCAACCCAATCAGGGCCTCAATATTGTCTGGTTGCTTATCGAGGGCATTCTGGTACAATGTGATGGCATTTTTGGGTGACTTGAGTAAATTAAAGCATTTGGCAACCTGAATCATAGATTTCGTGAACTCATCGGGGGTGACTTTTAGCCCACTCAGATCGTCGTAAAAGCCCCGAGCGGTGGAATACTCTTTTGCCTCGAAAAATGAATCCGCTACTACCCAAATCACTCTGATAATATGACGGTCAGCCAGGCCCTCACTTATTGCGCATCGAAGCTCTTCCTCAATGTAGGGTACATGAGCGAATGCTTCCTCGAGATGGCTTGAGTTGCCAGTTGCAATGTAGAGCTTTAGCCGACATTCAAGTAGCATCACCCTAAATTCAATCGGGAGAACATAAAGACTAGGGTCCGGGGAGATCTTGGCAACGTCCGCGTTGATAACCTCGCGTCGCTCATAGTCGTACTCAACATCATTATCGAGATCGTCCCAGTAAGTTTCATCAAGTCTGTTGCTGCAGTAGCGGAACCCGGCTTTAATGACATTGATTGTTTGCCTCCACATTCTGTTCCTGATTAACAGCGACGCGTACTCTTCGATCGAGGTGAGATCAAACAGTACTTCCACCTCCTCAGTATCGTTGGCGGTCATGTTGGCGTCATAAATCTGTTTGTACATCTGCAACGCGTCTTGGTGTCGCCCTAAAGCTTTTAGCGACCCACTTATATCCCTGATGATGAGCACGCGGGTAATTTCATCAATGTTTGGGAAATAGTTGCGCCTGAGACGATTATATATACTGAGCGCTTTACTGTGTTGGCCCAACTCAGTGTGGATCTTTGCGCGGCGCCATCTGAGCTCCCAGTCGTCGGGTTTGATGTTTGATACCTGCTGCAGCGCCACGGCAGCATCCTCAAACTTGCCAAGTTGTACAGCACGCTCAACAAGGTCCATCCAGTCGTGTATATCCCCTTTATTTAGCGTTGCAGCAAGGAATTTGGCCGTAATGGCCGATCTCTCGTCGCCCTTATCCTCGTATATACTCACAAGCAGGTTGTATGTCTGGCGAATATTACCGTCAATTTTGACTGCTTCTTCGCATAAAGTAATTGCGGCATCGTGATGGCCCGCGGCGAAGCTCTGCTGGGCCTGTGACAAGAGCTCCTTGACATCCTCAGGGATTTTCTCAGCTTTGGAGGTATCGCGAGGGACGCGGCCCGTTCCAGCTCCTTCCCAGACGTCATCATCGCCAAGATCAAAGTCGGATTCGCTTTCGGGGTCGGTGAAGATATCACGCAAGTCTTCTTCCTCTTCAGACATTCAAATGCTTACACGAGCTTGGGCTCACTGGGGGACGGCTCACTATGGGAGGTGGGGAGCGGGCAGAGAGGCACTGGGTTAGTCAAAGCTACATTTACGTATTATCTGAATGGTCCAGCTCAATGAAGATGTGCTAGTACTAATCGCTGGGTTAATCTCCCCTTACCCATTACGCTTCTTGGAACTAGCAAGTGTGTCTGGATTATCACTAAAAGGGTTACTAAATAAGCAGCTATATAGATAGAGCATGAATTCTGGAGAGAGGTGGCTTATTCTTTGATAGATACGCTAGCTCCAAGCAGCGCTTCATAACTTTGGTGCTCGCAGCTCAACTGCCAACACTATACGCTGGAATCACATTAGAGCTTATGACGACGGGTCTTTGCAGCCATCGCCTTGAACTTTGCTTGAGGGAGCCCACGGGCAAACCGATCGACGCCGCCAATAATCTCCTTGTGAACGACATGGCTGAACTCGTTATTGTAGGGCAAGTGGATAAGCTGTTTGATTTTCAAGATTGAGTCTCCATCGAGCTCTTCAACCTTATCATCAGCCCACTTGAATACCTGAGCATTGAACTCGTCGGTGGGTACAGAGTCAGGGACCACCCAATTGAGGAACCCAACCCGCAGGAGGTCTTTGGAGCTAATTGGCTGTGAGGCCAAAAGCGCCTGGTTTGCCAGAGACCAGCCAAGACGGTGAGGTAAAGTAAAGCCTGCACCACCCTCGGAGACAAGGCTGAGGTTGGCAAAGGGGACAAGCAAGTAGCTGCTCTCGCGTCCCACGATAATGTCACAGCAAGCGACCACCGCGGCACTTAGGCCGATCACAGGTCCGTTAAGTGCACATATCAAGAGCTTCGGATGGGTCCAAAACGTCTCGGCCAGCTGTGAGTTACGGCCCGCAAATGGCCCGTACAGTTCCTGGCGAAGGTCCATATCGAGCTCGCTGGTGCCATTGCTGCTTTCTTTGCGACTGGGGATGCTTGCGCCACCTCTAACATCAGCCCCAGCACTGAAAAACTTGCCGCTGCCTTGGATAAGCGTTACAATTGTGCTGGGCTCGGCAGCGGCCTTGAAGACGAGCTCCTCAAGGACTCGGTAGTGAGTACTGTTCAAAGCACCATATTCGCGGGGGCGATTGATTGTAATAACGGCAATTTTGCCGCGGACTTCATAGGTGAGCTCTTGAGCAGATTCACGATCGAATGCAACCATTGACTTACTTACTCACTGGCTGAATACTTGTACTCTTTCGGATATGCAAGGGTATGCAGGTAGGGTCGGTGTATACAGGTGCGGAAGAAAAGATAAGTAGTGGTTATGAAAAAAAGTGGCTGGCTAGTGGCTGTGTGCTATGAAACTCAGTAATTGCTAGATTATCCTGTGAATTACACGGATATGCCCGCGCCTGCCCCCGTATTTTGTAGACCCCACAATTTCCGAGCCGAGATGCCCCACTTTGATGGTTCGGCTACGAACGTTGGGGATACGCAATCTCTAAATCGTACTTTAAACCATGAAATAGCGTTACAACCTCTTTAATCTGACTAGTGGGTGTGGCATTGTCGGTAGCCCCCTCCAGCCCTCCAGTCCCTCCAGTCCCTCCAGCCCTCTTACATGTTCCGGAGCCAGACTTATCAGCAGTATTTCCGTGTGCACTCCTTAACGGCAGTCAAATCAAAGGATAACGAAGTTCAATGGGGAGGGAAAATCATTCTGCCCCAAAGTGCCCTCCAAAAGCTCACCATGATGCACGTTTCGTACCCCATGCTCTTTGAGCTCAGGTCCAATGAAACCCAAAAGCGGACCCACTGCGGTGTACTTGAGTTCACTGCAGAGGAAGGCCGCGCATATGTTCCTGATTGGGTATTTAGCACGCTCGGGACCAAGGCAGGTGGTCTCATACAAATCACCAATGTGTCTCTAGAGCTGGGCTCGTTGATCAAGATCCAGCCCCAAAGTGTTGATTTTCTGGATATTTCCGACCCTAAAGCAGTACTTGAGCGCTCTTTGCGTAACTTTTCCGCCCTCTCAATGAACGATGTGTTTGAGATCGCCTACAATGATCGCAAGTATGGCATCAAGGTGCTTGAAGTCAAGCCCGAGACTGATAGGGAAGCGGTGTGTGTGGTTGAAACTGATCTTGAGGTTGACTTTGCTCCGCCAGTAGGTTATGTGGAGCCATCGGTCACAAAGAAGCCGGCGGGGCCCTCTCAGGTGCCCACGGATGGCGGTATGGCTGCTGCAATCAATTTCGAAGCTCAAGCAACTGCTGCGTCCCACCAGGGCACGAGACTTAACGGTAAGCTGGTGGAGGTCTCGAAAATATCCGCCGATATCTACAAAAATACCGACGCACCGGCTCTTGATATGCCTCAGGGCCAGCTGTTTTTCGGTTACCCAGTTGTCCCTCTAGAGGATGGTGATGATGCACCTGCAAAAGACCAGTGGTCCAGTGGAGGCAACACCCTAAAACTGAAAAAGTAATTTATTTAAATAGTAAAGGAGTTTACTCGCCGTAATGTTTCGTACTCGTAGCGTTTCGAGTACTCGTTTTCAAACCACGAGTCCATGAGCTGCGCTTCAGGGTGGGTGTCTACATAGGCTCGCGCCTCTCGGACAGTGTCAAACACCTTTCCATCCCTGAGAGTACGACAATTGACTGTTTGGTGACCCATTCGACGTCGCCGTAGCTTTGTATTGATCATACTTAGCTCTCTGAGTCGTTTATGTGAGGGATGCACACCCTGGGCACTGGATTCGGGCTTTGTGCTCTTGAACAATTTCTCTCGAAACTTTTCGGCTTTTCGGAGCTCCTCAGCCCATTGAGCATGAGATTCTTTCCTGGTAGTGTGCTGCTGCTGCTGCTGCTGCTCACTTTTATGGGTACCTGCAGCACTGCCCCCCTGTAAAAGTAGTGCATTGAGAGCCTCACTAATTAGCCGAAACTGATCAACTGCAGAGGGGTCTGGGTTCTTGTCGGGGTGATATTTCAGGGCCTGTCTTCTGTAAGCTTTCCTGATAGTCTTTTCGTCGGCTCCTTTGGCAATGCCAAGGGCCTGATAATAGTCCATCACACTGGTCGAGAGCGCCTCTGGGAAAGAGTCCCACACCAGTGGCGACCCCAAAAGTAGCCTTGTCAGCACCCTAGATGTCCTCAAAGTGGTATGATTTAGAGCAGTATAGACGGCAAGAATTGGATTACTGCTTGAAATTAGCAGCGGGGCATACGGAACAAACAAGCGAATTTTATGCTCGGTACGGGTTGGCCCTCTCATACCACCAAATGTATCTCGATGCAGTAAAACTCGTGGCAGAGTGTAAGGGCACCCCTCAATTCAGAGGAGTAACTGATCTCATTGACTCCATGGCCAATGGCACCTTGCCCTCCTCTGAGCTCGAGTTCCCGGCTACTATAGAGCCGGTTGCCCACGACGCCATTCAGTGTTACTTGCACAGAAAGGCTCTACAAATGCACAAGAGCTACAAAAGGCTACCTGTTAAGCATGCGAAAACCATCGTTGGAGATCTCAGTGTACTCGAAGGTCTTTACACGGAGACAGATGATGGTTACCTTGAAGCCTTACCGCACACTGAACACTTGTACACACCAAATACCACCCGCGAGATAAACATATTATCAGAAACAAGTGAGGAGATACAAGAGAGTACGCGAGATCAGCGTTCTGTCCCCCACACTCGCATTATTCGTCGTCCTGACCAAATGGAGGTCGAGTAGCGGTCCACATATGCCTTGGATCGCCAGCCATCTACTACTACTATTATTATTATTATTATCACCGCTTTTCTATATAAAAATATAAATGTTGAATTGTAAACGACAAGGGCCCGGCCGCTCCAGAGTTCGCTTGAGTAATAGACGCAATTGAAGCCGCAATCACGGATCCCTCAATAAATTAGAATTAGATTAAATAAATAGCATTCGAATAAATAAAACCGGCTCTCAGAAAGGTTCAGAGCTGATCCCCAGCCGTACTTTGAGCGCCTCCATATTATTCTTATCCCTGTGCTCTGGAGAGTGTGCATCGAATGATGGTAGCTTTGATGTTTTATGACTGTCAAGATTCAGATTTCGTGAGCGGTCGTTTTCGCGGGCATCATTAAGATTAAGATGCATCCTCGAAGACTCTATAATACGGGTGGGCTCGGTGGGGCGCGCGAGGGCATGCTCCAGTTCGGTGTTGCGGTGCATAGTCGTCTGCCGCGCTCTCACCTCGCGGAGCAAAGAGGTTTCAAGCACCTGAGTTTTTTCCTCGAGGCCGATTTTGGCCATTCTCGCATTCTCGAGCTCCTTTTCGAGCTCGGATCTCTGCGACAGCATTCTCATGTCGCTTGCCTTGCGCTGTGCTTCGCGCTTTTTCATTTCATTGCTTCTGTTTTCTGTGACTTCAAGCTGTACATGTGCTGCCCGAAGTTTGTCTTCGAGTGCCTTTTTCTCCGCTTGGACCTCTGCGAGTTCTATGCGCACCCGTGAGAGATCCTCCTTGGCAACTGCAAGCTCGTGAGGAGTAATACTGGATTCCATCTCGTGCTTAGCGTTGGCAAGCTGAATCTCGAGGCGGCGTATTTGTGACTTGAGCTTCTCCTCGGTATCCTGTGAGCAGGTGTTGGTAGCGGCAGTCTCGACAGCCCGCTTGCTAGCCGTCCTCACCTGTTGCTCCATCTCCTCAATGCTTCGCTCCATGTACTTGAGCTTCTCCTTGAGGTGAGAATTTTCAAAACACGCGTCGTCATGCGCTATCTTTAGCCGTTGTAGCTCGGCCTCTGCATATGGATCGGGTACGGCACCCTCAGCCCTCGCAGCCTCGAGCTCCTGTTCCAAGCTCTGAGCGTTTTGCACCACTTGATCGTATCGTGATTGGAGGTCTGTGAGCTGCGCTTCCACCTGCGCCTTGGCCATCCGCACCGAACTGATCTCGCGACTCAGCTGATCAATGGCAGGCGATTGGGGCTGGTTTTGGGTTTGAGGCGGCGGCGGTGGAGTCGCGAGCGTGTTTTCGTTTTCGAGCTGTGCAACCCTGAGCTCGAGCTTGCGCTTGGCCACCAGCTCGGCGCGGACCCGCTCGAAAAACTCGTCCACTTGCTTCTGATACTTGGCGGCGATCTCCTGGGGCAGAGAGGAGACTTTCGCCTTGAGGCGAGCACACTCGGTCTCCAGCTCTGTGTTGTGCTCTACGAGTTTGGCGTTTTCAGCTTCAAGTTGTTTACTATTGTTGGGGCCAGCCGGAGCGGCGGCTGCGGAATGCTTGCGCTCAAACATCCTGATTTTGAGTTTCAATTCGTAGTTTTCGCTTTCGAGTTTCTCGATCCGCAACTGCTCCTCTAGAACTCCTTGTCGCGCACCACCACGCGCGTTTTCCTTACCGCGCATGTGTGATGTAAGGACGAGTAACGCGTACCACCCTCACTCTGGATGGGCTCAACCACAACAGCAGCGACTGGGACGCTATAGTTCTTGAGCAAATCATCAACAG